>CM062290.1:10837634-10939346 GCA_031216915.1 Pictodentalium vernedei
ATAAGCTGTTATTTTAGCTATAATATTTATTACATGTAAAAAAGTTGTGCTTGGGCGGTTTGTTATTCATGCGACTGACAGCGACTCCGCAGCGAGGGCCGGACGTTCGCTCAGATTTTTAGAAACGAAATTTCTTAATTTAAAATGATAATATGGGGCCGCTCTTTTTGTATAAAAGCTATTATCTCATTGATGATAATCATTCATTCATAAAAGCTTGCTCTTTGGGCTTTGTCATTAGCACATCGGTTTAGGTGTGTGTGTGTGGGGGGGGGGGGGGGGGGGCCACCCATTGCTTATTGAAGTTTTGAAACAGGTCTCTCAATTTGTTGCAAACCACTGTTGGGAGAAGTGTTTTGGGAGAAGTGTTTTTGTTATGCGTTTGCCCGTGCAATTAAAAAAAAAACGAGGGCTGGGCTAAATTTCATGAGACGGAAGGGCACCTGAGATTTTATTCCCAGCTTTTCATACGTGTCACTGTGAATTGATGTGAAAATTACTTTGAACGCGGAGCAACTTTTTATCAAAGTTTCACGCCGCACAAGTCAGACCTGGTTGTAATTTGGATTTTGGAACAGAATTTTTTTTAAATTTCAGAACTGTCGTTTAGAATTATGGGACTGGGGTAATTAAGGGATTAAAGGATTAGGCCAGTGATTCACAAGTAACATTATCTATATAATTATCCACGTAATTGACAAAATCTCAGAAAAGGGACGACCCGCCCCCAGATTTGACGCAATTTCGGGACGATCCGTCCCCAAAACAGCCATTGGGGCGGGTTGTCTCGGGGGAGGGTTAGCCCGTTCCCCTCACCCTCTGTGGTAGCGATATGTCACGTGGGGAATCCACAGTGTGGACACAGAATAAAGATATATATCATCTGTGGTGTGGATTTGTGGTTTTGATTTTGAAATGAAAGAACAACACGACCACATGGACTTAACATTTTTATTTATTAAAGTATAATTCAACCATACGTACGTATTCTTTTCATGGTTTCTTCATTCTGGACCTGATGACGTTTCAGCAATGAAAGTGTTACCTACCTGTCTTTGTGTCGGCTATAATGTGAACCGTTGTCATGCTGGGCAGTGACAACGCAAAAAATCCAGTGTCCTAACTTCGTTGCAACTCGGCTAAAATTCTGTACAATTCCCCCTTTTTAAAGTATACTGTGTATTCCGAATAAACTGTTTAACACGATCAAGTGTACTCAACTTAAAACTGAAGATTTTGACAAATTCTGGGCCGAATTTTTCTGTCGGACAAAATATCCGACCGACACTGTTTGTCGGCGGTCATAGGCATATTTTCGTCGGACAAATGACCGTGTCCGGACGCTTATTTCTAGGCCTGGTTGTCCTTGACAAGAAGTTGCGCATTGCGCAAAAGTATGGAGGACCATACTGGTCTTCTCGTTTTTAAGTTTTTTGGCAAATTTTGGGGGTTTAGGGGATTCAAAATTTGTGTTTGGCCCTGGTAATAAATTGGGTTGCACCAGCTAGTCTGGGCCATTGGTATAGTGGAAAAATATCTTCAGACAAACTTATGTCTATGGACGGACAGGCAGGCAGACAGGCAAACAAGGTGATTCCAGTAACTCCCCCCCCCCCCCCCCAACTCATTGCAGGGGTATAAAAATAGCATTAAACTACAGTGATGTCATGCACAGAGCCCGACTATCCCAGCAATAACAATGCTTAGAAACAAAATAGTCTGTGCTAGTTTTTGTTAACTGTTTACCTAACGAATCTGCCATATTTGCACTAATGATGTACAAAAATTGCTATGGAAATTTTATTTTTTCATTTTTCTTCCCCAAAACATACCTCATGGACTATTACTGGAACAAGCTTGATGGGCTTGTTCCAGTAAGGACTAATAAACAATGGTGACCTAGAGGCTCTAAAGAGCCTGTAATCGCTCACCTGGAATTACATATAAAAATGTGATTTCCCATAAGCTTTCCATGGTAAATGTGAGCTGCAATTGTGGCCATGTTTGCAACATTACATCAACATTACATGAGGATCATTGGTAGGAGTCCCAGTCCTCAATCACGTGAAGTTTCAAAACATTTGACTTTGTAGTTTCAGAGGGGAAGATTTTTGCATAATCCATCAGTCAGAATCAGAGAATGTCCCTGGTGGCCATATTTTCCAACCAATGGGAACAAAAAGAGGATCGTTTGTAGAGTGCCTTCTATAGACCATTCCTGCAAAGTTTGGTTCACGTCGCCATGTTTTTCAATGCACGGTAACAAAAATGAGGAGCATTTGTAGAAGATCTCCCACAGACTATCCCTGCCAGGTTTGGTTCACGTCGGCTCAGAAGTTCCAGAGAAGAAAATGAAAATGTGATTTCCCATAGGGTTTCTATAGTAACTATAAGCTGCAATTGTGGCCATGGTTGCAACAGGATCAACATTAAATGAGAATGGTTGGTAGAGGGTGTCCCAGTCATCAACCATGCAAAGTTTCACAACATTTGGCCCTGTGGTTATAGAGGAGAGGATTTGTCAAGATCCACCAATCGGAATAAAAAAATGAAAGTGTCAGTGACACTGTAGCTCAACTTGTCAAGACAAAGACATGTACATGTATAGTATGTGACACAGCAATGACAAACATCTAGGTAATGACCTGATAACAAAGGTACATATAAAGTATTGTAACGGTCTGTACATAGATACTGACTGTTGCCTGTAACAAATGTATAGGTAAAGTATTATAAAGGTGGGTGACAGTCAGATGCAAAACTAGAAAAGAAATCTTGGAGTCCCAGAGTGGGTCTGACTGAACCCCAAAATATTTGTTCTCATAGCACAGTGATAATAAAGTTTAGCACCCCAAAACACACTCATCCCTGTCCCAAGGTGAAAACAAAGGTACCCAAGAAGTTTCGTGAAGATCGGTTCATAAATACAGACTCTAGCCCGAGCCGTATTGACATGTGTACTTACTGTGTGTAAGTAGCACTGAAAAAGTCAAAGTTCATCTAATTTGCATAATTTCTGCACAAGAAAAAAACCTGTATTATATGTGATGTATCCCATGGTACTAAACATTCACACATAAAATTATTCAAATCAGCGCTTTCATTTGGAAGTTCTGTGCAAAAATCTGATTGCACCAAATTTTGTACAAAATGGCTGCCATCGGCCGTCTTGAATTTTGGACCGGACCCAAAAACACTCGTTCTCGTCCCACAGTGATAACAAAGGTACCCATGGAGTTTCGTAAAGATCGGTTCATAAATACGGCCTCTAGCCCAAGCCGTATTGGCATTTGCACTTACAGTGCTGAAAGTAACACCAAAAAACATCAAAGTTAGTCTAATTTGCACAATTTACGCACGAGAAAAAAACCCACATTATATGTGATGTATCCCATGGTACTAAACATTCATACAAAAAATTATTCAAATCAGAGCTTTCATATGGAAGCTCTGTACAAAAAACAGATTTCTGCATCGTCGGTACAAAATGGTGGCTGGCAGCCATCTTAAATTTCGGACCGCACCCAAAAACACTCGTTCTCATCCCACGGTCATAACAAAGGTACCCAAGAAGTTTCGTAAAGATCGGTTCATAAATACGGCCTAGAGCCCGAGCCGTATCCTATTGTTGATGGGACAGATGGACAGACAGACAGATGGATGGCCAAACAGACGGACAGACAGACGTCGGGCCATAGCATAAGCTCAAATTTGGCTTTGCCAAAGTTGAGCTAATTATTCTGGCAGCCATGTTTTTCAATGCACGTAACAAAAATGAGGAGCATTTGTAGAAGATCTCCCACAGACTATCCCTGCCAGGTTTGGTTCACGTCGGCTCAGAAGTTCCAGAGAAGAAAATGAAAATGTGATTTCCGATAGGGTTTCTATAGTAACTATAAGCTGCAATTGTGGACATGTTTACAACCCAATCAATACATTAAATGAGAATCGTTGGTAGAGGGTGTCCCAGTCATCAATCATGCAAAGTTTCAAAACATTTGTCCCTGTGGTTTTAGAGGAGAGGATTTTTCAAAATCCACCAATCGGAATAAAAAAATTCTGGCAGCCATGTTTTTCAATGCACGGTAACAAAAATGAGGAGCATTTGTAGAGGACCTCCCATAGACTATCCCTGCCAGGTTTGTTTCCACATCGCCTCAGTAGTTCCAGAGAAGAAGATGAAAATGTGATTTCCCATAGGGTTTCTATAGTAACTATAAGCCGCAACTGTGGCCATGTTTACAACCCAATCAACATTAAATGAGGATCGTTCGTAGAGGGGGTCCCAGTCATCATTTATATGAAGTATCAAAACATTTGGCCTGGCAGTTTCAGAGGAGAAGATTTTTGAAAATTGAATCAGAATCAAAGAATGCCTCTGGCAGCCATGTTTTTCAACCCACGGGAACAAAATGGGGATCGTTTGTAGAGGACCTCACATAGACTATCCCTGCCAAGTTTGGTTCACATCGGTTCAGTATTTCCTGAGAAGAAGATGAAAATGGGATTTCCCTTAGGGTTTCTATAGTAACTCTACACTGCAATTGCGGGCATGTTTGTAACCCAATCAACATTTCATGAGAATCGTAGTAGAGGAAGTCCAAATCATTTATATGAAGTTTCAAAACATTTGGTCTGGCAGTTTCAGAAAAGATTTGTGAAAATCCACCAACCAGAATCAAAGAATGCCTGTGGAAGCCATGTTTTTCATCCGAAGGGAACAAAATGAGGATTGTTTGTAGAGGACATCCCACTGACCATTCCTGCCAAGTTTGGTTCACAATGTGAAAAGTTTATGGATGCCGGACGTTAGGTGATGAGAATTTTTTTGGACCATTCCATTCTGTTGGTCCTAAGGAAGCTTCGCACCAAATAAGAATTCTCAGTGCCATGGAGTTTTGGAGAGGAGTGTTTGAAATATTTTCTATTTTTAGCTCCTGTGGTTCCCATGGGGCATTTTGAAAAAGATTTTTGGCATAAATCAAGTACTTATGACCCATTAATACTTATATCAAATTTGGTTCAAATCAGCCTCTCTGTTTGGAAAATAGAAATTTTGGGCAGGGCAAAAATTCTTGCCCCTCCTGTAGCAGTGACAAATACTGCCCCTCCCTCGAACTTCTCTTGAACAAATTTGAGTCTACGCCTCAAAAGGAACCTGTATACCAAATATCAAGTCTCTGCTACAGCTGGTTCATGAGAAAAAGATTTCATAAAAATTGGGGCATTTTGGCCCTACTCCCTCCTCAATATGAGCAGAAACCCAATTTGAAGAAAAATCCAAATGCCCCTATATAACCACTACTCATGTAAAATTTCATTAAAATGTGGCCAGTGGTTTGGGAGAAAAAGACCCAAACATCACCTTCACGATGAACAATGGACGAAAAGTGATCAGAATAGCTAACCCTGACTTTCAGTCAGGTAAACTAATAATAAAATAAAATAACACTGTGCATGTTTACAAAAAATTACCAGCACTCAAAGTGTGAAATCTTGCAAATATATCTCCATGAAAAACCTCAAAATATCCACTAAGGTGAAATGAAACAGGGGGTTTTGGACAACAGATGGAGAAGACAATTTTTTTAAAAGTGTACTCTGGACAAAAAAGAATAATACCCATACAGAGATTTGAATGGGTATCAAGAACAGTCTACTGGTCAACAATACCACAGTGTCGCTAAATACCACCCCTCTGAAATCAACAAATGAGAAATGAAATATATTAAGTTAACAGTCTCAACTGTATATCTCCTTTCATTTGCAGAAAAATTGTATGCTCTGTTCATGCCCTTTGTAATTAATGTACAATTAGGGAATATTTGCACCCCCCCTCCCCCCTCCAAAATGTTCATTTGGACCGAGTTTCAGTTGAAAGTAAACATGAAATAGCACTAGATTCTGAGAAACATATGGCCTGTGGGGCAATTTGCATTCAATTACATTCATTCACACTATTTGGCCTCCACCAAAAAAAAAACAAATTTTCAGTAAGCACACATGTCTAGGCTCTACTGCAGGAAATTTATCTACAGACGACTGAGACGAGTGCAGTCTTCCACTGGTTGTGGGGTTAAAATAATTAAATATTGATTAAAAAAAACCCCGATCATTCAGAAAAGAATGTGTGTGTGTGGTGTGGTGTGTGTGTGTGTGTGTTTGAGGTTAAAAATTTGCACTGGCACAGACATTTCCTACTGAAACGTTTTTTTCTTGTAATATGCTGCCAAAAAATTGTTTTCATTTACTGAACCTTGATGGGTTTCAAACAGAATAAAAAATATGATAAAAAATACACCAAATTGATTTAAACAAAGATTAAGATTAATTTTATAAGCCTGATATCCACATGAAGTGCTTTATGGCTGTACAAATTGAAAGGTTGAGAACTAAAGGTTATAGTGCCTATGTCATAAAGTTTCTAGTCTTTTTGATCGGGGAAAGTTAGTTGGTAGATCTGTGTCTTCAAGCTTGTTTTGAATTTGTCAAGTGTTTAAGGTGTTTTTAAGTGGGGTGGTAGAGCATTTCACAATTTTTAACTAAGTGGTTAAACTGACTGGCAATAATTGATGTTGTTCTTTGATGGGCTCTAATTTAGTCCTTACAAGGACGTTATGTAAGCTTTTGTTTTTCTTATAGCCGATGACAGGTCAAAGATTCAAAGGTTCATTTAATTTAAGAGTTGGTTAAATTGAATTCATCTTTTAATATTTTTGCTATTTCGATATTCATTCTGTTGTATGTTAAAGTGAAAGGAATGATGGACCTCCTTTCGCATTCTCCCTCTGTTATGTTCATACCAAATGGCCAGAGGGTTTGAAGCATACTGATCCAAAAAAGCTTCATGTTTTTTTCTAAATTCATCCGTTACTTCTAATGTGTCTTTAATTAGTGGTTATTCAATAGGATGGATTTCGAAATCGTCCAAAGAATGACCAGGAAAGTTAAAATGTTGTGCAACTGGAGCATCAGCATTATGTTTTATATCCTGTTTTGTATCTAGTAGCATGTTCTCAGAAAGGATTTTTTGCCTTTGACCAACATACTGTTTCCGACATTGTTTACAAGTGATAAGGTAAATAATATTTGATGAATCACAATGGAGAGAGTTATGGATCTGATAATGATTTTTCGTTTGTTCGGAGGAAGATTCCTCTTTCTGATCAGGCATAAAAGTATGAATCTACAACAAGGCTTTTTGCAATTCAATACCACACCACTACAATTCTGAAATGGTCTGTTGTGTTAAATTTTCAGTGGTTCAAAATCAGTAATTTCTGCTGGACTTTCGAGCCTTTTCAGAGTTTGAGATTTCAGGCTATGCAAAAAGCGCAGTGAGTGTGTGCTGTGTGTGAGTGTGTGTGGGGTGGGGGGTGGGGGGGGAGGGGGTTAGGAATATAGGATCCGATGTTGTGCCCCCACCCCACCATTCCCATGTAACCATCAGTGATCACTAATGAAAGTGTCAATGACACTGTAGCTTAACTTGTGTGTTGTGTTTGATGAAAAGGATAATGTTCAACATTTATGAAAGGATTATGAAATAAGACAAGATTTGTGATAATTGGGAATATGTTCATTTCTGTTCCCTATATGCAATGTTTTTGATAAAAATAATATGAGGTGTACACTATACTAAAGAGCTGAGGGGTGGGTACCAAGTTAAATGAAATCCCTTCATAAATATGACCTGTAGACTGTGCTAAAGGTTTTTGGGCTTTGGGCTCTGGCAGCCATCATGGTTGAATGATTGCAACCAAAAGGGGACAATCTCATCTGGGCATCATCTGGAGTGATCCTATGAAGTTACAATGAAATCCCTTCATAAATATTACCTGTAGACTGTGCTCAAGGTTTTCGGGCTTTGGGCCCCTGAAGCCGTCACAGTTGACCAATCACGACCAAAAGGGGATGTCATCATCTAGGCATTATATAGAGTCAAATTAACAGGTTACAATGAAATCCTTCCATAAATATGACCTATAGACTATGCTAAAGGTTTTGGGCTCGGGAAGCCGTCAAGGCTGAATGGTCATGACCAAAAGAGGACGTTCTCATCTAGACATTATTTGGAATCATCCTACCAAGTTGCAACGAAATCCCTTCATAAATATCACCTGAAGACTGTGCTAAAGGTTTTCGGGCTTCAGGCCCCTGTAGCCATCACAGTTGCCTAATGGTATCCAAAAGGGGCTGTTCTCATCTAGACATTATATGAAGTCAACCTACCAAGTTACAATGAAATCCCTTCATAAATATGAACTGAAGACTGTGCTAAAGGTTTTCGGGCTTTGGGCTCGGTCAGCCATCATGGTTGAATGATCGCAACCAAAGGGGGACATTCTCATCTGGGCATCATCTTGAGTGATCCTACGAAGTTACAATGAAATCTCTTGATAAATATGACCTGTAGACTGTGCTCAAGATTTTCGGGCTTCAGGCAACTGTAGCCATCACAGCTGACCAATCACAACCAAAAAGGGGATGTCATCATCTAGGCATTATATGGAGTCAACCTAACAAGTAACAATGAAATCCTTCCATAAATACGACCTATAGACTATGCTAAAGGTTTTTGGGCTCAGGCAGCCATCAAGGCTGAATGGTCATGACCAAAAGAGGACGTTCTCATCTAGACATTATTTGGAGTCATCCTACCAAGCTACAATGAAATCCGTTCATAATTATGACCTGTAGACTGTTCTAAAAGTTTTCGGGCTTTGGGCCCCTGTAGCTGTCATATTTGCCCAATCGTGTCCAAAAGGGGACGCTCTCATCTAGACATTATATGAAGTCAAACCTACCAAGTTACAATGAAATCCCTTCATAAATATGACCTTAGACTGTGCTAAAGGTATTTGGGCTCGGGCAGCCATAATGGTTGAATGATCGCAACCAAAAGGGGACATTCTCATTTGGGCATCATCTGGAGTGATCCTACAAAGTTACAATAAAATCCCTTCATAAATACGACCTGTAGACTGTGTTCAAGATTTTCGGGCTTCGGGCACCTGTAGCCATCACAGTTGACCAATCACAACCAAAAGGGGATGTCACCATCTAGGCATTATATGGAGTCAACCTAACAAGTTACAAAGAAATCCTTCCATAAATACGACCTATAGACTATGCTAAAGGTCTTTGGGCTCGGGCAGCCATAAAGGCTGAATGATCGCGACCAAAAGGGGATGCTCTCATCTAGACATTATTTGGAGTCATCCTACCAAGCTACATTCACAAATTATGACCTGTAGACTGTTCTAAAGGTTTCGGGCTTCGGGTTCCCTGTAGCCATCACAGTTACCCAATCGTGTCCAAAAGGGGATGTTCTCATCTAGACATTATATGAAGTCAACCTACCGAGTTACAATGAAATCCCTTCATAAATATGAACTGTAGACTGTGCTAAAGGTTTTCAGGCTTCAGGCTCGGGCAGCCATCATGGTTGAATGATCGCAACCAAAGGGCACAATCTCATCTGGGCATCATCTGGAGTGATCCTACGAAGTTACACTGAAATCCCTTTATAAATATGACCTGTAGACTGTGCTCAAGGTTTTTGGGCTTCGGGCACCTGTAGCCATCACAGCTGTCCAATCACAACCAAAAGGGGATGTCATCGTCTAGGCATTAAATGGAGTCAACCTAACAGGTTACAACGAAATCTTTCCATAAATATGACCTTTTGCCTATGCTAAAGGTTTTTGGGCTCGGGCACCCATCAAGGCTGAATGATCGCGATCAAAATGGGACGTTCTCATCTAGACATTATTTAGAGTCATCCTACCAAGTTACAATGAAATCCCTTCATAAATATGACCTGTAGACTGTGCTAAAGGTTTTCGGGCTTCGGGCCCCTGTAGCCATCACAGTTGCTCAATGAGGACCAAAAGGGGACTTTCTCATCTAGACATTATATGAAGTCAACCCACCAAGTTACAATGAAATTCCTAAATAAATATGACCTGTGGACTGTGCTAAAGGTTTTCGGGTTTTGGGCTCGGTCAGTCGTCACGGTTGGCAGATCACGCCCAAATGGGGAAATTCTCATCTAGACATCATAAGGAGTCATCCTACCAAGTTACAATGAAATCCCTCCATATTAAACATGACCTGCAGACTGTGCTAAAAGTTATTGGGTTTCAGGCTTGGGCTGCCATCACAGTTGACAGATCATGCCCAAAAGGGGACGTTCTCATCTAGGCATTATACAGAGGCATCCTACCAAGTTACAATGAAATCCCTTCATAAATATGACCTGTAGACTGTGCTAATGGTTTTCGGGTTTTGGGCTCGCGCAGCCATACCGGTTGACCGATCGCGACCAAAAGGGGACATTCTCATCTAGACATGACCCCAAACCTGCATTATGAAATTTCATGACGATCAGACAAGAACTGCGGGGTGTAGCCCGTGCTAAAGGAAAATTCGAACAGACTAAAAGACTCACAGACTTCCGCAATGGCAATGCGTGATGGCAATAGCTTATCTTGACTTATCTTGACAATCAGATTGATTTTTTGAGTTATCGAATGCCAAAGGGATTGGAGGAATTTTCAATTTGAAGGATAAAGGGTTAATATCTCAGGATCAAATTATCAGATTTACACCAAAAACTATACAGCTCGGCACATCAGTAACCTGAACACAAATATAAAGTAACTTGACAATCCAAGCAATATTTTTCAAGTTATCGAATGCCAAAGGGATTGGAGGAATTTTCAATTTGAAGGATAAAGGGTTAATATCTCAGGATCAAAATAACAGATTTAGACCAAAAACTATACAGCTCGGCACATCAGTAACCTGAACACAAATATAAAGTAACTTGACAATCCAAGCAATATTTTTCAAGTTATCGAATGCCAAAGGGATTGGAGGAATTTTCAATCTGAAGGATAAAGGGTTAATATCTCAGGATCAAATTACCAGATATACACCAAAAACTATACAGCTTGGCACATCAGTAACCTGAACACAAATATAAAGTAACTTGACAATTCAAGCAATATTTTTCAAGTTATCAAATGTGAATGGGATTGGAGGAATTTTCAATTTGAAGGATAAGGGGTTAATATCTCAGGATCAAAATAACAGATTTACACCAAAAACTATACAGCACGGAACATCCGTAACCTGACGATATATATAAAATAACATGACAATTGGACTGATATTTTTTGAGTTATTTCATGCCACAGGGATTGGAAGAATTCTCAATTTGAAGGATAAAGAGTTAATATCTCAGGATCAAAATAACAGTTATCGAATGCCAAAGGGATTGGAGGAATTTTCAATTTGAAGGATAAAGGGTTAATATCTCAGGATCAAAATAACAGATTTACACCAAAAACTATACAGCTCGGCACATCAGTAACCTGAACACAAATATAAAGTAACTTGACAATCCAAGCAATAATAACCCCGGATGCCGGCATTGTGTGTGGGTACACATAAAAATTTGGGCTCCTATATTGGGCCCAAATATAAACCAATGGGCTTTATTTTAACAAACTTGCATCTGACACCCCTATGAATGCTGTATACCGAATATCAAAAGATTCTGATGATTGGTTCTGGAGAAAAGATTTAAAAAAATTTTTGCAAATATGCTAACTCAGCATTTTTTTCGATGCCCATTACAGAACACCTTAACAAAACCGATGGCAATTTTTTTTTACCATTCAGTTCTACTGGTCCTAAGGATACTGCATTCCAAATAACAGCTCTCTATTCCGTGGGGTTTGGGAAATATAGGCGTTTGAAAATATTTCTATTTTTAGCTCCCAGTGTTCCCATGGGGATGTGGGAATTTTTTTTTTGCATGTGTCAAGTACTTATGACCCAATAATACCACATACCAAAATTGATTCAAACCGGACCATCGGTTCAGAAAATAGAAATTTTGGGCAGGGCCAAAAATCTTACCCCTCCCATTACAAAACCAAATATTCCTTCATGAACTTCGTTTGAACAAACTTGATTCTACACCTCAAAAGAAAGCTCCATAGCAAATATCAAATCATTGTACACACTGGTTCATGAGAAGATTTTTAAAAATATTTTTGGAGCATTTTCCCCCCACTCCCTCCCTATGGGGCTGAGCATGTTGAGTTGAACAACTTAGATGTGAGTCTTCCATGGAAGACGTGTGTAGCCTGGCGTTTCAGACAGAATTCTAAGTGGAAAAGGGGCATAACTCTGGAAAAAATACAGCGGATCAAAAAATAAAAGAGGAGGTGCACAATGCCATGATGTGATAAAGAATCACTGAAAGTTTCATCAAAATCCATTCATAGGTTAAAGAGGAGTGGCGGATAAGAGAAGCCTGGCATTTCAGACAGAATTCTAAGTGGAAAAGAGGCATGACTCTGGAAAAAATACAGCAGATCAAAAAATAAAATAGGAGGTGCACAATGCCATGATGTGATAAAGAATCACTGAAAGTTTCATCAAAATCCATTCATAGGTTAAAGAGGAGTGGCGGATAAGAGAAGCCTGGCGTTTCAGACAGAATTCTAAGTGGAAAAGGGGCATAACTCTGGAAAAAATACAGCGGATCAAAAAATGAAATATGAGGTGCACAATGCCATGATGTGATGAAGAATCACTGAAAGTTTCATCAAAATCCATTCATAGGTTAAAGAGGAGTGGCGGATAAGAGAAAGTGTGATGCGGACGACGCGGACGACAAAAGTAATCCCTATATGTCGCTCCCCACTTCATGGGACGGCGACACAAAAATGCAATGCCCCTTCGAGTCCATCACTCACACAAACTTTCAATTGAATTCGCCCAGTGGCTTTGGAGGAGAGGACT
This sequence comes from Pictodentalium vernedei, assembly GCA_031216915.1. Taxonomy (NCBI): domain Eukaryota; kingdom Metazoa; phylum Mollusca; class Scaphopoda; order Dentaliida; family Dentaliidae; genus Pictodentalium; species Pictodentalium vernedei. The sequence continues at coordinate 10,850,457 of CM062290.1, forward strand.
AAAACATGGTGTTGACAGAAGATGGATGGAGAGCGATGAGATTAGCTCAGCTTGACTTCGTCAAGATGAGCTAAAAATCTTTGGAACTCCCTGCTACAGACCTGCAGTCTTGAGAGGGTTAAATTAAAGACATGCACACAGGAATCAGATAAATGTTTTGCAGCATAGAAAGGGTTCATTCAACATGAAATCAGTAGAGAAAGAGACCATCATGAGAGAAAAAAATCTTTGGAAAAAAACACACTGAAGCCATGAGAGGGTTAAATTAAAGATATTCAGACAGGAATCAGATCAATTTTTTTCCAAGGAACCAGAAAAACAGTACTTAAAGGGTTTTTTGTTTGTTCATGGCATAAATAAAAATCTTTGGAACCCACACTGCCATCCTGAGAGGGTTAAATTAAAGGCATGCATACAGGTATCAGATGTTTTCCAGCATTGAAATGGTTCATGAAACATAAATGAAAATCTTTCTAAAACAAACAAAAGTCCCCAAAAGATTAAATGTTCATAACAGAATTTTTGTTTATTTAAGAACACAATATGTCAATCAAAATTTTCTGTGAATGAAAACTGTGCAAAAATGCTGACTCATCATTTTTTCAATACCCTCTACCAGGCAACCTGATTGAACTGGTGGCAATTTTTTTTAACAAATCCCTCCTTCTGGTCCTAAGGATGTTTCATACCAAATACAAGTTCTCTGTTCCTTCTGGTTTGGGATATGTGGGCTTTTGAATTTTTTTTCTGTTTTTAGCCCCTGGGGTTGTCACAGGGCTGTGAAATTTTTTTTTTAGGCATCAATCAATTACTTAGGACTCACTTAAACTACATGCCAAATTTGGTTGAAGTTGGCCCACCGGTTCTTGAAATGGGAATTTTGGGTGGGGCCAAAAATCTTACCCCTCCCATTACAAACCCAAATATTCCTTCACAAACTTTGTTTGAACAAACTTGATTCTACACCTCAAAAGGGAGCTCCGAAGGAAATATCAAGTCACTGTACACACTGGTTCATGAGAAGATTTTTAAAATATTTTGGAGCATTTTCCTCCGCTCCTTCCTTGTGGGGCTGAGCATGCCGAGTTGAACAAAAATGCAATGCCCCTCCGGGGCCATCACTCACACAAACTTTCACTTGAATTGGCCCAGTGGCTTTGGAGAAGACCAAAACATGGTGTTGACGGATGACAGACGACGGATGGACGACGGACGGAGAGCGATGAGATTAGCTCAGATTGACTTTGTCAAGATGAGCTAAAAAATAAATATCTACTTTTTTATATATAAATATTATGGAAGATGATAACACAAGTCATAACATAAGTCAATTTAACTCAGTTTTAACAGGTGACCTATGGCATCGAGAAATTCCATAGAGGTGACCTACGGCATCGAGGAATTCCATAGAGGTGACCTACGGCATAGAGGAATTCCATAGAAGTGACCTATGGCATTGAGGAATTCCAAAGAGGTCTTCTGCCCATGTGCAAGTTGATCTTTGAATCGCATCAGTCTGTTTTCTGTTTCTTTGTAAACTCTCTTCCTTGGTGGGGGTGTTGCACCGAAGGTTATCTGGTGGAATTTGGCTCCTCGGACTTCTCAACTTTCCTGATGTGCTCAATGTATACTGTATACATTGGGATGTTGATGCTTTAAAGACCAGTTCAGCCTTGAATGGAAACCTTCCAGGTGGTTGTTAGTTCTGGGTACAGTGGTGGCATGATGATGCCATAAGGCCATAGAAAAGTGAGCGTCATTATCTACCCATGTTGAAACTATATAGTCGTTCATGGCTTCACTGCAAGGAACATCTGGGGTCTCATTCATGGCTTCAAACTATGCATCTTGAACTCCATCAGTTGGAAGAAGAGTGTCCAGCAGTTCTTCTTAACCACTTCTGCACATCTGGGTTTTCCCAATAATGTACTGCAATTTCTTGGTCATAAGTTTTGCTCCATATTGCCTGTGTGTAGTGGAAGAAGCCGCCCTTATTTTCAAAACCCAGTCTTTGACAAAGAAATAAGAAAGATTCAAAGGCAAAGTATTTGTGGAATGAAAGTCTAGTTAACTTATCTTATAACAACCTGTTTTTACACGGAGATCATTCATGAAAGGATATCACATGCAAACAAATTGGTGCATCTTTGTTTTATCACAACACTGACATTATCAGTGATTAACAGGAATCTAGTTGGAAATTATTCTACAAGTTAACCCTTTACCCAACGTAATGGCCAAAACCGACCAGCGCTATTCACAAAAACCGCTAATTAATTTTTATTATTTTTTTCATTATTTGTCCCCAAAACATAGGCTATGACCCCTCTTTGGAATGAGCTCATCAAGCTCGTTCCAATGCGGGGTCATAACCTATATTTTTGAGACAAAAAATTAGTTATTCAAGAATTTTGTTTGCAAGTGTTGTCTGCCTTTCATGTTAGGTAAAGGGTTAACAGAGCAAAAAATCTCCAGCTTGTCACCCATTTTTGAATCCTTAATCAACTTCCAGTTAGTCTCCAATTTCAATAATATGTGTTATATAAACAATTAACTAATTGGTCTACGTTATGGGATTCTACATTTTGGGATGTCCTCATTATGGTTGGTCACCCTTAGAAACAGTACATGGATGTTGCAAGAATTTGGAAACACTTGCCGGGTGTGAATTCCACCCAGATAATAGCTCAAGTTCAGTGAAACTGCGCCAAAAAACATTAAACAAGAGGCCCCAGGGGGCCTGAGGGCGCTCACCTGACATGGTAGTCTAAATATCAAACCAGGGACTTAATTTGAATAAGCTGCATATGCCCCTCCTAAGAAAAGCATATACCAACTAGATGAAGCAGTTGTGCCCACACAATACACAGGATTTTTCCTTCTATTTTCAGTTCCTGCACTTTTACATCTCAAAATTGAGATAAACGCATAAAAAACAGATTTTTTTTTAATTTTTGTTCAGAAATTTTCGAAGTCCCAAACAAAATATTTTCAGCCTAAAATTTTTTTATCTTCTTAAAATTGACCAAAACGCATAAAAAAACCAAAAAACTAATTTCCGGCCCCACCCGGCCTCCAAATTTTCAGTGTAAAAACAAGAGGAGAGGCCACACATGGCCTTAAATCGCTCACCTGACAAAGTGGTTCAAAGAAGTATTTTGGATCACATTCAGCTCGTTATGGTTCATCAACACCACAGAGGAATGACATCATGAAATTAAATTCAGGTGTCCATGTCAGATAATCATTATAATAGCATAGGTCTTGCCAACTAGATCCAATTCTCCCAGCTATAGATAAGCATTTCCAAATTTCCAAGCGTTGTTACGCCACTGCAGTTTGAAAGCCATAACTAATGAAACAAGGGACTCGATTTGAACAAACTTGAATCTGACCCCTGACACCCCCCATCCCCCCCCCCCCCCCCCCCCCCCCCCCCCCCCAGAGATGTTGTATACCAAACCTGAATCATTCTGACTGGTGAATCTGAAGGAGAAGATTTTTAAAGAACAGTCCTCATATTGCACTAAGTTAAAATTCGGGCTCCCATAGGAAGACCAAATATGAACCCAGGAATTCAATTTGAACAAACTTGAATCTGGTGCCCCTAGATAAGTTGTATACCAAATATGGAAGAATTCTGATTGGTGGATCTGAAGAATAAGATTTTTATGGAATAGACCTGATATTGCACTAAGTTGAAATTCAGGCTCCCACAGGGAGCTCAATTAAGAACCCAGGGACTTGATTTGAACAAACTTGAATCTGACCTCCCTAGCGATGTTGTAAACCAAATATGAAATGATTCTGACTGGCGGATCTGAAGAAGAAGATTTTTAAAGCATATTCCACATATTGCACTAAGTTAAAATTCGGGCTCCCACAGGGAGCCCAAATATTGACCCAGGGATTCGATTTGAACAAATTTGAATCTGACCCCCCAGAGAGATGTTATATACAAAATATGAAAAGATTCTGACTGGTGGATCTGAAGAAGAAGATTTTTAAAGAAAATTCCACATATTGCACTAAGTTAAAATTTGGGCTCCCATAGGGAGGCCAAATATTAACCCAGGGATTCGATTTGAACAAACTTGAATCCGACCTCCCTAGAGATGTTGTATGCCAAATATAAAATGATTTTGACTGGGGGATCTGACGAGGAAGATCTTTAAAGAATAATCCTCATACTGCACCAAGTTAAAATTTGGGCTCCCATAGGGAACCTAAATATGAACCCAGGGACTCGATTTCAACAAACTTGAATCTGAGCTCCCTAAAGATGTTATATACTGAATATGAAATGATTCTGGTTGGGGGATCTGAAGAAGAAGATTTGTAAAGAATAATCCTCATATTGCACTAAGTTAAAATTCAGGCTCCCACAGGGAGCCCAAATATAAACCCAGAAACTCGATTTGAACAAACAGGAATCTGGTACACCTAGATAAGTTGTATACCACATATGGAAGAATTCTGACTGGTGGATCTGAAGAAGAAGATTTTTAAAGAATAGACCTAATATTGCACTAAGTTGAAATTCAGGCTCCCACAGGGAGCTCAAATATGAACCCAGGGACTCGAATTGTACAAACTTAAATCTGACCTCTCTAGAGATGTTGTATACCATATATGAAAGGACTCTGCCTAGTGGGTCTGAAGAAGAAGATTTTTGAAGAATAATCCTCATATTGCACTAAGTTAAAATTTGGGCTCCCATAGGGAGCCCAAATATGAACCCAGGGACTCGATTTGAACAAACTTGAATCTGCCCCCCCTAGAGATGTTGTATACCAAATATGAAAGAATTCTGCCTGGTTGATCCGAAGAAGAAGATTTTTAAAGAATAATCCCCATATTACACTAAGTTAAAATTCGGGCTCCCATAGGGAGCCCAAATATGAACCCAGGGACACAATTTGAACAAACTTGAATCTGAACCCCCTAGAGATGTTGTATACCAAATATAAAAGGATTTTGCCTGGTGGATCTGAAGAAGAAGATTTTCAAAGAATAATCCTCATATTGCACCAAGTTAAAATTCAGGCTCCCATAGGAAGCCCAAATATGAACCCAGGGACTCGATTTGAACAAATGTGAATCTGACCCCCATAGAGATGTTGTATACCAAATATGAAAGAATTCTGCCTGGTTGATCTGAAGAAGAAGATTTTTAAAGAATAATCCTCATATTGCACTAAGTTAAAATTCGGGCTCCCATAAGGAGCCCAAATATGAACCCAGAGACTCGATTTGAACAAACTTGAATCTGACCCCCCTACAGATGTTGTATACCAAATATGAAAGAATTCTGCCTGGTGGATCTGAAGAAGAAGATTTTTAAAGAATAATCCTCATATTGCACTATGTTAAAATTCGGGCTCTCATAGGGAGCCCCAATATGAACCCAGGGGCTCGATTTGAACAAACTTGAATCTGACTCCCCTATTGATGTTGTTTACCAAGTATGAAAGGATTCTGACCGGTGAATCCGAAAAAGAAGATTCTTTAATGTTTTTCCCATTGCCTACAGTGTTAAATAGAGCTGACTCAGCACTTTTTCAAAGTCTCGAAACCTTACCCTATGATAAAACCGATAGCAATTTTTTTTTACCAATCCTTTCTGTTGGTCCTAAGGAAGCTTCACACCAAATAAAAATTCTCAGTGCCGTGCAGTTTTGCAGATATAGGCGTTTTAAATTTTTTCTATTTTCAGCTCCTAAGGTTCCCACGGGGCTGCGGGAAAATTTTTTTGGCATAAATCAAGTACTTATGACCCAATAAGTCCTCACATTAAATTTGGTTCAAATCGGCCTCTCGGTTCAGAAAATAGAAATTTAGGGCGGAGCCAAAATTTTTGCCCCTCCCATAACAACGCCAAATATTATCCCTCGAACTTCTCTTGAACAAATCTGAGTCTACACCTCAAAAGGAAGCTGCATACCATATATCAAGTGTCTGCTACTGCTGGTTCTTGAGAAGAAGATTTTCAAAGATTTTGGTGCCCCTTGGGGGTGTGGCCCCACCCAGGAGGAGGGGCAACTTCATTTGAACAAATCTGAATTGGCATTAGGTAATAAATATTTAGCCAACATTTGAATAAAATTGAGCTAGTGATTTAGGAGGAGAAGTCGATAATGTAAAGTTAACGCCGGACGGACGACGGACGATGGATGACGGACGACGGACAGATCACGATCAGTAAAGCTCCCGCTGAGCTTCGCTCAGGTGAGCTAAAAAAAGTCCCACCCGGACCCCAAATTTTCAGTGTAAAAAAAAACCCCTTTTTTTGTCTTACAATTGACCGAAACGCATAAATAAAATTTTGTAAAAAATCCGGATTTTGGTCCAAAATTTTCTTAGTCCTACCCGGACCCCAAATTTTCAGTGTAAAAAAAAAAAAAATTTTGTCTTAAAATTGACCGAAACGCATAAAAAAACAAGAGGCCCCACAGGGCCTGAAGCGCTCATCTTGAACAGAACACAATTTAAACAGAGTCCAAGAATGAGTCTACATTAAGCAAGCCATCTCCATAGGCTACACTGTCAATCCTTGAGTCCCTCAGGAGTGACAAAAATAATCTGGGCATCATGCCTTTTCTTCAGTTGATCATAAGTAAAATGCAGAGCTCCCCTATGAAGCCCCTTGATACAACCTATGTGGATTAATCTTAGTACCTCTAGAGGGTACTGAATACAAAATTTTTAATTCTTCAGCAAAATGGCCAATTCCGGCTCCCACAGAGAGCCCAAATTTTAACCCAGGCTCTTGATTTGAACACAGTTAAATCTGACTTCCCTAGAGATGTTGTGTACCGAATATGAAAGCATTCTGACTGTTGGATCTGAAGAAGAGAAATTGTAAATAAATTTCTTCGAATTGCACTAAGTTCAAATTTGGGCTACCATAGCGAGCCCAAATATTGACCTATGGATCCGATTTGAACAAACTTGAATCTGACCCCCCTAGAGATGTTGTATACCAAATGTGAAAGCATTCTGACAAGTGAATCTGAAGAAGAAGATTTTTGAAGAAATTCCCTCATATTGTACTAAGTTAAATTTCATGTTCCCATATGGAGCCCAAATATTAACCTAGGCACTCGAATTGAACAACCTGGAATCTGCCCCCCCCCCCCCTAGAGATGTTGTATACCAAATATAAAAGCATTCCGACAGGTGGATCTGAAGAAGAAGATTTTTAAAGAAATTTCCTCATATTGCACTAAGTAAAAATTTGGGCTACCATAGTGAGCCCAAATATATACCTAGGGATTTGATTTGAACAAACTTGAATCTGACCCCCGTAGAGATGTTGCATACCAAATATCAAAGCATTCTGACTGATGGATCTGAAGAAGAAGATTTTTTTAAATTACCCTCCATATTGAACAAAGATAAAATTTGGGCTTTTACCATTCAATTCTACTGGTCATAAGGATACTTCATACCAAATAAAAGCTCTCTGTTCCGTGGGGTTTGGGAAATATGGGCGTTTGAAAATATTTCTATTTTTAGCTCCCAGGGTTCCCATGGGGATGCGGGAATTATTTTTTTTGCATGGGTCAAGTACTTATGACCCAATACTACCACAAACCAAATTTGGTTCATACCGGACCATCGGTTCAGAAAATAGAAATTTTGGGCGGGGCCAAAAATCTTACCCCACCTATTACAAAGCCAAATATTACTTTACGAACTTCGTTTGAACAAACTTGATTCTACACCTCATATGGAAGCTCCATAGCAAATATCAAGTCATTGCACACACTGGTTCTTGAGAAGAAGATTTTAAAAATATTTTGGAGCATTTTCCCCCACTCCCTCCCTATGGGGCCGGGCATACTGAGTTGAACAAAAATGAAATGCCCCTTTGGGACCATCACTCACACAAACTTTCACTTGAATTGGCCCAGTGGCTTTGGAGGAGAAGACCAAACATGGTGTTGACGGACGACGGACGGGAAGCGATTAGATTAGCTCAGCTTGACTTTGTCAAGATGAGCTAAAAACAAACAAAAAAATTTCCGGATTTTGGTCCAAAAATTTCTTAGTCTGCAACGGGACCCCAAATTTTCAGCCTAAATATGAACCCAGGGACTTGGCTTGAACAAACTTGAATCTCACCTCCCTAAGGATGCTGCATACCAAATATCAAAAGATTCTTATTGGTAGATCTGAAGAAGAAGATTTTTAAATGAAAGTGTCAATGACACTGTAGCTTAACTTGTGTGTTGTGTTTGATGAAAAGAATAATGTTCAATGTTTATGAAAGGATTATGAAATAAGACAAGAATTGTGATAATTGGGAATATGTTCATTTCTGTTCCCTGTATGCTATGTTTATGATAAATATAATATGAGGTGTACACTGTACTAAAGAGCTGAGGGGTGGGTTAATATGACCTCACAGTTAATGTATGTGGCCCTCACGGTTAATGTATATCAACAAAAGTTACCAAGTTACAGTGAAATTATTCCAAAACGAGTCATCCTATCAAGTTACATTAAAATCCCTTCATAAATATGGCCTGTAGACTGTGCCAGGGACCAGCCGCGAGGGCGACTAGGGTGATTATGTAGCCCTTCTAAGCCCAAAGTCGCCTAGAAAAATAGCCGGGGCGATTACAAGTCGCCCTTTAAAAATTGGCCAAAATGAGGAATGGCTGAACTGAGTGATGCGAGGTTTACATGAAAACGATTATTTTCATAAATCGAATGTGCTCGAGTGTGATAAATGTGCATTTTAATTCGTCAAATAAAGTCCATTTATTTGAAATCACACGACAATCAATTGTCCATTGTCGCTTTTGGAGAGTTTTTTTATTTCTATTTTGTTGCGTTTCAGTCTGAGCTTCAAGTGTCGAAACGAAAATAGGTGACTTACGCGACTCAACAAAATAACCCAGTTTGAAAGTAGGTTACGTCGTTTAGGATGCCAAAAATGTATACACAATGGACGTATTTTATAACACAGTATTTTCATTTTGTTTTTCTGACGACTGTTAACTGTTGGGCTGTCTATTCCCAGAAAAACACGAATGGAATTGAAACACATGAAAAAAAGCTTTAGTGATGACAAGAAAAGCTTTGTACAGGAAACAAGTGTGCATGTGGACGATCTTAAAAAAGGGTCCTTCTAAACACCGGAATGACACAAAATGACGCGGAATGACACCGGAATGCCATAAAAATGATGCGGAATGACATTTCTTTTACAAAATACTCAACCCCAGAATTTATTTTGTTTATTAACTAACAAAGTACCTCCCAAGCAACCTTCTTACATCTGGTCCTGTTCACACTTTCAGACTTAGGAAATTATTAACTTAGTAGAGGGTGCTGGGGGATTGGCACGAAGAAGAGGGGAGGGGTCATGAAGGAGAGGGTAGCAGTGGGGGATTTTCAGTCAATAATTACTTTGTGATTTTTTAACCTGGCACAGACGCATCATAGGCAACTGGACCTGGATTATTTGGACGTTAATGGAGGACCACAAATTGAAAATATGAAGGGGCGGCGGGGATGGTACATGAATATTCTTAATTTTCCCCACTTGCCTATGAAGTCTCCCTACATGACACTGCAGTCTCCCTATTTGTCCTGGAGGGAGACTTGAAGTCTCCCTAAAATTCCTCCCTAGGCTGGTCCCTGGACTGTGCTAAAGGTTTTCGGGCCCTTGTAGCTGTCAGTTTCCCAATTGCGTCCAAAGGGGACGTTCTCATCTAGACAATATATGAAGTCAACCTACCAAGTTACAATGAAATCCCTTCATAAATATGACCTGTAGACTGTGCTTAAGGTTTTCGGGCTTCGGGCTCGGGCAGCCATCATGGTTGAATGATCGCAACCAAAGGGGACAATCTCATCTGGGCATCATCTGGAGTGATCCTACGAAGTTACAATGAAATCCCTTCATAAATATGACCTGTAGACTGTGCTCAAAGTTTTTGGGCTTCGGGCACTTGCAGCCATCACAGTTGACCAATCATGACCAAAAGGGGATGCCATCATCTTGGCATTATATGGAGTCAACCTAATAGGTTACAATGAAATCCTTCCATAAATATGACCTTTTACCTATGCTAAAGGTTTTTGGGCTCGGGCACCCATCAAGGCTGAATGATCGCGATCAAAATGGGACGTTCTCATCTAGACATTATTTGGAGCCATCCTACCAAGTTACAATGAAATCCCCTCATAAATATGACCTGTAGACTGTGCTAAAGGTTTTCGGGCTTCGGGCACCTTTCGCCGTCACAGTTACCCAATCATGTCCAAAAGGAGACGTTCTCATCTAGACATTATATGAAGTTAACCTACCAAGTTACAATGAAATCCCTTCATAAATATGACCTGTAGACTGTGCTAAAGGTTTTCGGGCTTTGGGATCGGGCAGCCATCATGGCTGAATGATCGCAACCGTAGGGGACAATCTCATCTGAGCATTATACAGAGGCATCCCACCAAGTTACAATGAAATCCCTCCATAAATACGACCTGTAGACTGTGCTAATGGTTTTCGGGTTTTGGGCTCGGGCAGCCATACCGGTTGCCCGATCGCAACCCAAAGGGGACGTTCTCATCTAGACATGACCCCAAACCTGCATATGAAATTTCGTGACGATCAGACAAGAACTGCGGGGTGTAGCCCGTGCTAAAGGAAAATGTGAACAGGCGTCACAGACTAACAGACTCACAGACTTCCGCACACGTGATGGCAACAGCTTATCTTGACTATGTCAAGTTAAGCTAAAAATATTCCTCATACTGCACTAATTTAAACATTTGGGCTCCCATAGAGAGCCCAAATATGGACCCAGGGAATTGATTTCAATAAACATGTGAAACAATCTTCCAAAGATGTTATATGTGAAATTTGAAAGCTTTTGGAGCAATGGTTTGGCAGAAAAGTAGTTTTATATGTTTTTCCCATTACCCACAGTGTTAAAAAATGCTGGCTCAGCACTTATTCAAAGTCCCAGAAAAGTACCCCATGATAAAACCGATAGCAATTTTTTTTTTTATCATTCCATTCTGTTGGTCCTAAGGAAGCTACACAACAAATAAGAATTCTCAGTGCCGTATAGTTTTGGAGATATGGGCGTTTTAATTTTTTTCTATTTTTAGCTTCTGCAGTTCCCATGGGGCGTCGGGAAAAAATTTTTTGGCATAAATTAAGTACTTATGACCCAATAAGCCCTCATATCAAATTTGGTCCAAATCTGCCTCTCGGTTTGGAAAATAGAAATTTTGTGAGGGGCAAATATTCTTGCCCCTCCCATTACGATGCCAAATATAGCCCCACAAACTTCTCTTGAACAAATCTGAATGTACACCTCAAAAGGAAGCTGCGCACCAAATATCAAGTCTCTGCTACTGCTGGTTCATGAGAAGAAGATTTTTTAAGATTTCAGAACACTTTTTGGGTGTGGCCCTACCAATGGGCGAGGCAACTTGATTTGAACAAAATCAAATTGCGATGTCATAACAAACTACTATCTCAAATATCAATTAAACTGGTTCAGTGGTTTGGGAGGAGAAGATGCAAACACCATGTTCACGGACGACGGACGGTAAGTGATCACAAAAGCTCTCCTGACTGAAAGTCAGGTGAGCTAAAAATTAGCAAGTCAGCTTCACAATGAAATCAGATGCTGTGTGATTACAGCAGTTTGTTCAGGAATTAAAACACAGCTTATTCTCAAAACAACACAATTACAAATGAATCAGTTAGCGTCGCCGTTCCATGTCAGGTTTATTATGCACAGTTGTGACGGCAAAATACAAATCTGACCCCCGGCGACATGAGGTTGAATTTCGTTCCTTGTTCCTAACCTAACCCTGTACAAGGTGCTCACATTTCCCTCCACTGAACGACTCCAACACTACAACATCCAGATCACTCACACCTTGATGACCGGCTGAATTAAAGTGACCATATACAGGCATGTTCGCGTGGAGTCGGATGTTGCGCTGATGTTCCTTGAATCGATCCCTCAATTGTCGTTTTGACTCGCCCACATAAACTGCTGTTTTGTATTTTTTGCATTCAAGTGCATATATTATATTGTTAGTTTTACAGCTTATATTTTGTTTCACAGAAAATTTGTATTTAATTGAAGTATTGGCGTTGTCATGTCAACAGAATGAAGGACAGATATTACAATTTCAAGAACACTTTTTTATCAGTGGGATAATAATTTTTGCCGTCTTTCTATGCGCTAGTATGTCGCACAGATTTTGATCTCGTGTGTGCACGACGAGAGGCGGAGCTTTGAATATTTCTTTCATCCTACCCGATTCATTAAGAACATACATGTATTTCCTAGTAATACGTCCCACATCTGGCAAAAGAGATGAGTATGTAGTTACTGTCGGGACTCTCTCTTCATTCTGTTGTGCTTTCGCCGTTGGAGCATATTTAGGGTGTAATAAACTCGGTCGGTCAGTCGGTCGGTTAATCGATCCAAAGTATCAACCTTCCTCAGTTGGCACTCAATAAACTTTCCACTGTAAACCTCGTTCTTAATTGTCTTTTTAACAGTCTCCGATGTTTCATGTAATCATCTTCCCTGGTGCATATTCGCCTTATCTTCACGCCAAGTCCGTACACCACCGATCATTTAACATGCGGCGGATGATCAGATTTATAGTTCAGATATAACATCCGGTCAGTACGCTTCACGAACAAGTCGGTATATTGTCCACCATTGCCATCAATTTTAACGTATGTGTCGAGAAATTCTATGCTTGATTGATCATATCTTAAGTCCACCTGTATGTTTGGGTGAATTGAATTAGCATACTCCATAAAATCCTTCAAGCGTTCCTCCCCATGTGTCCACACACCAAACCCATCATCAATGAATCGTTTATAAAAACATGGCGTAATGGGGTACTGCATCAGTTGTTCATCACATTTTCTTATATAGCAACATGAAAAGTTTTTTCCCAATCTCGAACTGATGGCCACTCCCCTCTTTTGTATATGTTTCTCACCAAAGCTAAAATTATTATTGTTGAGAACGGTTTCTATGATTGAAATAACACTTTTCTTCGGCATGATTGGATTCTGCCTGCAATCCAATGCTTCCCTGCACGCATCGAAACCTTCTTCCCTGGGTATCAACAGGTATAGTTTCCTCACATCAAAAAAAATAATATTGCACCTGTTTGCACCTTCCCATCCACCTCTTCCAATTTATTAATAAAGTCAGTGGTGTCTTGAATGTAGCTTGGAGTTTCGACCACAAATTGTTGTAGTTGCAATTCAGCTACCTCTGCTATTTTCTCCGTCGGAGTGTTTGTTCCGCTAAATATTGTTCTATATGCTTTACCATTTTTGTGAAGCTTTGGGTTTCCTTTTAGCTTACCGGGAGTAGGGTACTTTGGAGTCATGTACTCTTTCAAGCCTCTCGTAATAACATCCTCTTTCTCCATTTTATTTAACATCTTTTTCAAGGGTTTAGTATATCTATCTGTAGGGTCATCATCTTCCTGAGAATATGATGAACTGGACGCCACCTCCTCACATAACTTGTGCTGTAATCAACCCTTTGTCAGCTGGTCTGATTATCAAATTTTATTACTTTCCAAAGTGTGATTTACAGGGATTTCCAGGTTTGATTATAAACGATAACTTGACAAGTGAATTATGCAATCAACAATTGTGTCATGTACAGCATGGAAAGTTTTAGGTGAAATAGTTCATTTGAGGCGAGGGACTATACTGTAAAATACTCATGTGCATTCGCGCACTCGTGTTTGTGCGTCCCTCACCTCTCATGAATTATTTCACATAACCAGTCCAGTCAAGCGATTACTCTCTACCTTGTTGTTCATTAGATCAACTATCGCCTGCTTTTCGTATCTGTTCACATTGGGTGTTACATCAGTTTCTACACTCGTCATGATGCCATTCTTTACCAGTGTGATGTAGTTACTGAGAACTATATTCCGACCTGCTGGCTGTGTGAACACACTTTCCTTTTTAACTTTGAACTTACATTCTATTCCATCCATTTTGCTCACATCTGAATACCCCTTCTCGAAAAAATATTCTCTTAATCGCATCCGCCTTTCCCATTCATTGAGGGCTACCGCAAGTTTCACATGATCTATTTTATTTCTTGTTGGGATGGATTTTAGTCCTTTCGCAAGGAGAGACTCCTGCACACTAGTTAGTTGATGAGATATGTTGGACACCATTACATCATTCCCGACCATCTTACTGTCCTCACAAATTCCTGAATTATCGCCACCAAGAGTACGAACATCGCTGCCATCCTTTCTAACGTGTTTTTGTTGCTGTTGAGTATGTGAGTCTTCATTATCGGTAATCGTGAACCAGTCGAATCTCTGAGTTCAATACGTATCACTATTTGTTCTTCCTAAATCATGGGTCGGCATGCTATCATTACACAGCATGGAAAGTTTTATATCATGAGAAAGCCTGTTCAATTTCCTGAGAATCGTCTCTTTCTCAACAGTCCACTTGACAAGGTTACTCTGCTTAACAGAGACATTTTGGTGAAGTTCAGCGACTTCATCATCTATGTTCGAAAGTTTCTTCTCAAACCCATCGGCAACAAGATACATAATCCATATGGATGCATCTATCTATTGAGCGCCAACTGAGGAACCCATCGGCAACAAGATACATAATCCATATGGATGCATCTATCTATTGAGCGCCAACTGAGGAACCCATCGGCAACAAGATACATAATCCATATGGATGCATCTATCTATTGAGCACCAACTGAGGAACCCATCGGCAACAAGATACATAATCCATATGGATGCATCTATCCATTGAGCGCCAAATGAGGAACCCATCGGCAACAAGATACATAATCCATATGGATGCATCTATCTATTGAGCGCCAACTGAGGAACCCATCGGCAACAAGATACATAATCCATATGGATGCATCTATCTATTGAGCGCCAACTGAGGAACCCATCGGCAACAAGATACATAATCCATATGGATGCATCTATCTATTGAGCGCCAACTGAGGAACCCATCGGCAACAAGATACATAACCCATATGGATGCATCTATCTATTGAGCGCCAACTGAGGAACCCATCGGCAACAAGATACATAATCCATATGGATGCATCTATCTATTGAGCACCAACTGAGGAACCCATCGGCAACAAGATATATAATCCATATGGATGCATCTATCTATTGAGCACCAACTGAGGAACCCATCGGCAACAAGATACATAATCCATATGGATGCATCTATCTATTGAGCACCAACGGAGGAACCCATCGGCAACAAGATACATAATCCATATGGATGCATCTGTCTATTGAGCACAAACTGAGGAACCCATCGGCAACAAGATACATAATCCATATGGATGCATCTATCTATCGAGCACCAACTGAGGAACCCATCGGCAACAAGATACATAATCCATATGGATGCATCTATCTATCGAGCGCCAACTGAGGAACCCATCGGCAACAAGATACATAATCCATATGGATGCATCTATCTATCGAGCGCCAACTGAGGAACCCATCGGCAACAAGATACATAATCCATATGGATGCATCTATCTATCGAGCGCCAACTGAGGAACCCATCGGCAACAAGATACATAATCCATATGGATGCATCTATCTATTGAGCGCCAACTGAGGAACCCATCGGCAACAAGATACATAATCCATATGGATGCATCTATCTATTGAGCGCCAACTGAGGAACCCATCGGCAACAAGATACATAATCCATATGGATGCATCTATCCATTGAGCGCCAACTGAGGAACCCATCGGCAACAAGATACATAATCCATATGGATGCATCTATCTATTGAGCGCCAACTGAGGAACCCATCGGCAACAAGATACATAATCCATATGGATGCATCTATCTATTGAGCGCCAACTGAGGAACCCATCGGCAACAAGATACATAATCCATATGGATGCATCTATCTATTGAGCGCCAACTGAGGAACCCATCGGCAACAAGATACATAATCCATATGGATGCATCTATCCATTGAGCGCCAACTGAGGAACCCATCGGCAACAAGATACATAATCCATATGGATGCATCTATCTATTGAGCGCCAACTGAGGAACCCATCGACAACAAGATACATAACCCATATGGATGCATCTATCTATTGAGCGCCAACTGAGGAACCCATCGGCAACAAGATACATAACCCATATGGATGCATCTATCTATTGAGCGCCAACTGAGGAACCCATCGGCAACAAGATACATAATCCATATGGATGCATCTATCTATTGAGCACCAACAGAGGAAGGTTAACACTTAGGATCGATTGACTCTATTATGCCCTAAAAATGCTTCTACAGTGAAAGCGCAACAGATAGTAACTACATACTCATCTTTATTGCCAGATGTGGGACGTATTACTAGGAAATACATGTATGTTCTGAATGAATCGGATAGGATGAAAGAAATATTCAAAGCTCCACCTCTCGCCGTGTACAGACGAGATCAAAGTCTGTGTGACATACTAGTGCATAGAAAGACGGCAAAAATTATTAACCCACTGATAAAAAAGTGCTCTGGAAATTGTAATATCTGTTCTTCCATCTGTTGTGATGACATCACCGATACTTCAAATAAACACAAATTTTCGGTGAAACAAAATATAAGCTGTAAAACTAACAATATTTTTTTTTTTTTTTTTATTTACAGTTTTCACAGTAAATTACATCAAACACACACACTATATATATATATATATATACAAAACAAAAATACAATGTGTAAAGAATTCTTCCAATCAAAATTCAACATGGGCTTGTGTGGTAAAAGAAGACACTTAAATTTAGCTAAATATTTTAGATATTGTCTCCCATCTCAGTTTGATTTTGTTTGCCTTGCCGAACGAGTATAAATAGAGTGAGTATATATCGATAGTTCTGTAATTCTTTAAAACTTCTGTATACGCGGTGTAGTTGGGTAGCCGGTTTTCAAGACTACATGAAAATATATATTTTTTAAAAATTTGTAAACATGTATACAGTATGTCGGATAACTGAGCTTCTGTTTGCATTCCTAATATTACTTCCTTAGGGCTAACCTGAACATTTGAATTACAAACAGTATTAACCTTTTCTATGAGTTGAAGTAAAACTGTTTTTGAATGCGAACAATCGTAAAAGAGATGTGTTATTGATTCTTTTGAATTAAAACAAAAGCGACAGAGCCGAGTTTCTGAAAGACCACTACGAAATAGTTTAGAATTGGTGTATAATATACGATGATTTATTTTGTACTGTAGTGTCTGTAAATATGTGTCGCTGGTAGAAGTAAATGTTGTCTTGTATACATATTGCCATTCGTCTGTGCTTATATCACATTTAAGCTCATCGCTCCATTTTGCTTCAGATTTTCTTGCAGGTACAGCTATCTTGTTCAGGAAAAGGCCGTAAAAATCTTTATTAACTTTGGCAGTTGACTTTAAGCGGGATAATAATGCATTCTCCACAACATCAATTTTTTGTGTACATTCTTGGCTTATTTTTTTCCAGTTTTGGGGTATTGCATTTATCAATCCCAAATATGTAGTGAATGGGATATCTAAGTTGTATTTGGTTTTAAATGCTCCATGTGTTAAGAAATTTCTGTTAGAATCTACAACATCGTTTATAAAAAACACACCAGCTGCAAACCATTTTTCTAAATGATAGCATGCATTATTTAATTTGATACTTTTATTATAAAATATTGGTTGTGATAAAATATCCTTATATGTTGATAGAGAATAGTCTTGAAGGAGTGACCACGAAATTACAACATTTCGCCAGAATGGGGGCATTGATTCCGCTAATTTTTGTAGACCGTCTTTTGTAAAATGCCAAACATTGTTGAATCCAAATTTTTCAAAGTTATCAAGTGCCAGTGTTTTCCACTGTGATGAATTTTCCAAGTCTAAGAGCTTCTTAACCCAAATAATTTTTAATGAATTTCATAGGGTTTTAACTGGTAGAGTGCTGGAAGCCCTTTTTTGGGCTTTACTAAAAGTGACAGGCAATAACTGTCTGTAGCTACATTCTGCCTGAGGAAGCCTTTATTGTCCCTGATATGGATCAGATTTTTTATACAATACCTTGCTCTCTGACACTTAATTGGATAGTGCCTATAAGGCACTATCAGATTAAATGTAATAGAGCAGTATATGATGAGCTTTGATTTGTTGTCAGAAAAAACTCAGCACTTTACCAGTTAATGTGCGGGATTTTGAGACCACCTTTCTCCACTGCGTTTGATTTTGTCTTTCTTATGGAAAGGAATGTGAAAACTATTTTCTGGAGTTTAGCGATAATCCAAACGGGTGGGTTGGGAAGGACTGTGAGAGAGTGTATGATAATTGGAAGAGCAAGAGTTTTTAACACCGTAGCTTTTCCAACAAGGGTAAGATTCTTAACGACCAATCATTTAATAGTTTCTGCATTTTTTCTAATTTTTCTATAAAATTTTTATCCAGGTAATTTGTTTTACTTAAATTGTATTTTATTCCCAAAATGGTAAAATCTTCACCATGATTCCATTTTATCGGTTTGTCCGTTTTTAGTTCCACACCGCAACCCTTACGAGAACCGATCCATACTATATAAGTTTTGTCAAAATTTACTTTTAGACCTGATAAATGAGAAAACTCGTCAACAATATTTAAGGCTGCGTTGAGTGATTTTTGATCATCGTCAAGAAATAAGGTGCTGTCGTCTGCATACTGGTTAATTATATATTCAGAATTGTTTATTTTTATACCATTTATTTCCGGACTAAAGTTTAACCTAGCACTCAGTATTTCTACACACAGGATAAATAGGTATGGGGAGAGTGGGTCCCCTTGTCTTACACCTCTTTCCACATTGAAAAACTCTGAAAGATGACCGTTGTTTAAGACACAGCTGGAAACGTCACTATAGAAAGGCTTAAACCAACGAATGATTGATGGACTGAAATTGTAAAAGTTTAGGGTTTTCTCAATGTAGTTCCATTCAAGAGAGTCGAAGGCTTTTTCGAAATCCAATAATACTAACATTCCCGGGATATTACTCGATTTGCACTTGTCGATCAGGTCAGTAATTAGACGTGTAGATTCCCCAATAAACCTCCCTTTTACAAAACCCAACTGACTTTCAGAAATAAGTTTGGGTAGGACCGTTTTTATACGAGATGCTATTGCCGAAGAGCCAATTTTAAAATCAACGTTTAGAAGAGAAATAGGTCGCCAATTTTTAATATACAGTTTAGATTTATTTTCCTTTGGAATGCATGTTATTATACCTTGTCTTTGTGTAATTGAGAATGTACCGTTTTCGTAACCAGCATTTAGAAGGGAAAGTGTAAACTGTAACGTGGGGGGGGGGGGGGGGGGAGGGGGGAGGGGGGGGGGGAGGGGGGGGGGCAGTGGGAGAGTGTAAACTGTAACTTGTACCTATGAAATTAACTGTATCCACTAAGGCGCGTTAGCATCACCGACTATATGTTTAAGATCATTGCCAGCGACTAAAATAAGCTATGTTAAACTCGCGTCGGACAACCTCAGCCATTCCTGGACTCAGAATAGAGAGTATGGCGAATTATGGCTTTCAGTCCTCCAGTCTATAACCCGAGGGATTGTCCTATAACCTATCGTGGAGATGGACTGGCGCATGGTAAGAGATAGGTAGAAAGATAGAGACCACAGAGACATAGAGGAAGAGAGACAGAGAGACAGAGAGACAGGGGGTTGCAGTAGGAGAGTGGGGGAGATGGGTAGGTACCTACAGAAGGAAAAAGAAACGGTAAGCGACGAACAGACAGAAGGACAGGCAGACAGACAGAATATTTGAAAATATCTAACGAAAGGCATATATACATATACGTATAAGCATTTGATTCCTGTATACTGTATAGCATGCACACATTATACAGGAATCCAAAACTGTACCTTATACATATAAGAGTAACAATAGCCACTACGGCATCCCCGACAGATAATTCAGGATCGCTGCCATCTAGTAAGTAAGCCATTCTAAACTCACATCAGACAACTTCAACCTTACTGGACAGAGAATAAAGAGTGCGGCAAGTTCAGGCCTTCCATCTTTCATTCTGTAACCCGATGGGTAGTATTGTGGCCCATCGTGGAGACGGACTGTCCAGCGTGCTGATGCTATGCTATGCTATGTCGAGGTGTAACATCAAAACTAAACAGCAAAATATAACAGCAATTTTACCTTGGTTATTAAACAGTATGAAAAATATTTGTTGACCCAAGAAAGAGGGAAAGAGTGGAAACGGGGAGATAGGGTGGAGACAGGGAGAGACAGAGAGAGAGAGAGAGAGAGAGAGAGAGAGAGAGAGAGAGAGAGGGGGCAGACAGGCAGCTTTCTTTAGTAGAAGCTGTCTGACTGGCTGAAACGGTTGCCGGAAATGTCTGTGGTTGTGTTTCCAGATAACTGGGTTATTGGAGTAGAAATGTTTAAAATGTCACTTTCTGTTTTGAAGCTTTGAATCTTTCCATCGATTGTCTTGGCAAGAAGTTTCCCGTTAGAGCACCATGAATTTGTTATACCTGGTGTTGCGTAAGCCTTTTGTAGGAGCTGATAATTGAGTCTAGTTACATCCTCGGTAATGCTCATTCCAGTATTTTTTAGTTTTTTCCTGTTTGTTAACACTTCCAGTTTTGAACGACGTGATAAAAACTTTACGAGAATAGGCCTATGTGGTCTGTTTGGTGAGGGCTTGTTAACCCTATGAGCAATAGAGATGTCGGAATGTATTAAAGATATCTCTAGCTTGGAATTTAAAGTGTTCACTATGGATTGAATGCACTCATGAATCGACTCACGGGGAGGCTCCGTTATTCCATAAATGCGGACATTGTCTTTCCTAGTGTACTGTTCTAGATCGTTTATTTCTAGTTTTTGAGCGTCTAACTGTGTCCGTATCTCACTGTTCTCATCCCTCAAAATTTTGTTTATTTTTGGAGTAAAACTAACAATATAATATATGCACTTAAATGCAGAAAATGCAAAACAGCAGTTTATATGGGTGAGTCAGAATGACAATTCATTTATTTATTTATTTGTGTATAAGGTCACATGTTTTTTCACAATGGCTAATCATGACCACAACTTGAGTATCAACTCGAGACCAGGGGTAAGTGTTAATAAGAGGGTTTGCACCTCCCAAGCACTGGTGAGTGGGTCCTATTTTACCACTAAAACAGAGCCTGTTTACATTATATTAATCGCCTTCACAGGGTTCCTGCAGTTTAGGAAGGAGCAAATTCAAGACTTTTCAAGACTCTTTTCATTGTGAATTCAAGACTTTTCAAGGTCAGAAAATGAAAGTATCAATGACACTGTAGCTGAACCTGTCTGTGAGTTGTGTTTGATGAAAATGATAATGTTCAATGTTTATGAAAGGATTATGAAATAAGACAAGAATTGTGATAATTGGGAATACATTAATTTCTGTTCCCTGTATGCTATGTTTTCAATAAAAATAATATGAGGTGTAGACTGTACTAAAGAATTTAGGGTGGGTTCATGTGGCCCTCATAGTCAACATATGTGGCCGTCACAGTTAATGTAAGTCAATGCAAGATACCAAGTTACAATGAAATTATTCCAAAACGAGTCATCCTATCAAGTAACAATGAAATCCCTTCACAAATACAGTCTGTAGACTGTGTTAAAGGTTTTCAGGCTTTGGGCCTGTGTAGCCATCACGATTGACTGATTGCAACCAAAAGGGGGCATCCTCATCTAGACATTGCACTGAGTCATCCTACCAAGTTACAATGAAATCTCTTCATAAATACGACCTGCAGTCTGTGCTGAAGTTTTGGGCTCAGGCAGCCGTCATGGTTGAATGATCAAGACCAAAAGGGGACGGACGTTCACATCTAGGCACTATCTGGAGTCATCCTACCAAGTTACAATGAAATCCCTTCAGAAATACGACCTGTAGACTGCGCTAAAGGTTTCCAGGCTTTGGGCCCCTGCAGCCATGACAGTTGACCAATCGTGACTAAAAGGGGACATTCTCATCTAGACATTATATGGAGTCATCCTACCAAGGTATCCCTCCATAAATGTGACCTGTAGACTGTGCTAAAGGTTTTCAGGCTTTGGGCTCGGGCAGCCGTCACAGTTAAATGATCGCGACCAAAAGGGGACGTTTTCATCTAGACATTTCTGGAGTCATCCTACCATGTTACAATGAAATCTCTTCATAAATATGACCTGTAGACTGTGCTAAAGGTTTTCAGGCTTCGGACCCCTGTAGACATCACAGTCGACCAATCGCGACCAGAAGGGGACATTCTCATCTAGACATTATATGGAGTCAACCTACCAAGTTACGATGAAATCACGCAATAAATACGACCTGGAGACTGTGCTAAAAGTTTTCGGGTTTTGGGCTCAGGTAGTCGTCACGGTTGACAGATCGCAACCAAATGGGGAAGTTCTCATCTAGACATCATAAGGAGTCATCCTACCAAGTTACAATGAAATCCCTCCATATTAAAAACGACATGCAGACTGTGCTAAAAGTTTTTGGGTTTCAGGCTTAGGCAGCCATCACGGTTGACAGATCATGTCCAAAAGGGGACGTTCTCATCTAGATATTATACAGAGGCATCTTACCAAGTTACAATGAAATCCCTTCATAAATATGACCTGTAGACTGTGCTAAAGATATTCAAGTTTTGGGCTTGGGCAGCCATCATGGTTGACCGATCGCAACCAAAAGGGGACATTCTCATCTAGACATGACCTCAAACTTGCATCAAAAATTTCGTCACGATCGGAAAAGAACTGCAGGGTGTAGCCTGTGCTAAAGGAAAATGTGAACAGACTCACAGATTCAAACTTCCGCACGCGTGATGGCAATAACTTATCTTGACTTTGTCAGTTAAGCTAAAAAAAGAATACACTACTTTTCGTTCTAAAAGACAGGCGTTGGAAAACACCGATTCCGGACAGTCAATGTTCACAGTTTTCAACACCTCAGACATATTTACCGACTTCTGTCAATTTAAGACTTTTAAAGACTAGAACTTCGAATTCAAGAAATTTGAAGGGTCTTAAATTTCCTTTTTCAAATTCAAGACTTTTCAAGCTTTTTAAGACCCTGCGGGAATCCTGCTTCACGCGACTTTACGAAGGCAGATCGTACTGGATTTTGCCATTCATAGCATTATTGCGTGTTGCCTTCCATGGGATACATGTGTGATACAAATCCACGAATGCGTGAAATTTGGACACTTCTGGACGATTGTACTGTATCTCCATGAAAACTTCAAAATATCCACTAAGGTGCAAGGAAATGAGGGTTTTTGATGTTTACTTTTTGCATTAAAAACTTTTCCTACCACAGAAATGCTGTCAACATGTAAGTATATTGATGTTTACTTTTTGCATTATATTGGGTATATACATGTTATATATACATGTAGATGATTAATCAATTAACTACCAACTTTGATGACAGATTAGTTAATTCTGAAAACTGATAGCTGTGGAAGTTCTAATCTTAATGAAACTAGTCGCCTCCCACCTTTGGCAGCGAAACATACACAACTCAAACACGCTGATACAGTAGGGCTGTCATGATTAATTGATGAATCGATTGTCGATCGGTCATGCCGAAATCGATTAGTATTTTTCGTTGTCGAAGAATCGGTAAATTTTACCATGTTTCAGACGTTTAATAATTAAAAACAAATTTATGAAAAAACTATTGTTTCTAAAGGTAAAAGGTCAAGAACGTTGATGTTAAACCTCAAGAAGCCGCTAGAAGCAATTGTCTTTTAGGTACATTCAAAGCTTTGATGTTCTGAACTTTTGAATCGTCAGTGTAATAATCAAGACCGGTCGTCAGTTGTGAACTTTGCAACTGACGACCGGTCTTGATTATTACATTGGCGGTTCAAAAGTTCAGAACATCAAAGCTCTGAATGTACCAAAAAGAGGATTGTCTTCGTTGTTTACTTGAGGTAGGTCAACAGACTTGAACTTCATTTTTAATGACTTCAAAGAGAGGGAGAAGGGGAGGGGGTGGTCATCTACACGTGTAGGTACGATTACTGTAATCAATTATTATCGATTATTTGTGATGATTAATCGATTCCTAACTTCAAAAATCGTGACAGCCCTATGGTACAGGTCACAATGTCTGATATGTCTTATACATATAGGGGCTAGTCGTCTTCTACCTTCAGAGGTGCAACATGCTGGTACTGTTCACAATGTCAGCCATCCACACATTTGTGTTGGACATCTAGCCAATTTGGGCTGGACAATGACAATGTCCAGATGATAATTTGAAGATTG
The DNA here is from genome assembly GCA_031216915.1 of Pictodentalium vernedei. Taxonomy (NCBI): domain Eukaryota; kingdom Metazoa; phylum Mollusca; class Scaphopoda; order Dentaliida; family Dentaliidae; genus Pictodentalium; species Pictodentalium vernedei. Next base: position 10,874,813 of record CM062290.1, read on the forward strand.
AAGACTATGGTACTCACAAATGATCTCTGCATATCTCCCATCATACTTCTCATGTTTGAAAACATTGATTCAAAGCCCATGTCGAACATGCCAAATTGGGGAGCCAATGCATTCTGTCTTGGTTCTGTGTTGAGTTGTCTTTCTCTGAAATTAGATGTTCTTGGATTTCCTCCTTCGATGCTCAACATATTATTTCTGGGGAACATCTCATGCATGCTCTGAAAGTGTCTGTTATGGCCCCTGAAAAACAAAGCACATCCATCTCACATTTAAATAAAATCGAAAATTTTGTATTTTTTTCTGAAACCTGCTGAGGATAACTACATTTCTAAAAAAAAATTGTTTAATCTAGACTCATCTGGCAAATGCACCAGAGTGACATTGTAAAGAAAAAATTATTGGAACACATTTGAAACAAGTTATTACATAAACTATGCAATTCTGAATAACATTCAACCAGGGTTTCAGCTTGGGGAAAATTTGTGGGTCCGGTAGTTTAAAGAAAGTGAAACTCAGATGCCCCCCCCCCCCCCCCCCCCCTGGAAAATTTTGATTTTTAGGTGCTCTCTCATGGCCTCTGGGGGCATTCTGGTTGCTAAAATGCTGAATAATTGAAGTGGAAAATATGTATTTTTTCCTCCTACAATTCTCTAAATTCCCACGGGACACACAATGCTACATCTGGTCGGAGGTTTCATAAAAATACAAATCCAAAACAACACAAAATCAACGAATCCTCATTTTTTAGTAAACTTTGCGCGTGTGCTTGAGCTTTGTTTACAACCGCTCGCGGTAATATTCGAAAAGAACCATGATGCGGACGTGTGACGCCATGCACGTGCAATTACAGTACAGTCGCCGTGGAAAGCAACTTTTCCACGAGTCCACGGTGAACGTGAAAGACCGTGGAATATTTAGCAGTAATTTTTCCCTGCTTACTTCCGTGAAAGTGACAAAAAGAAGCTCTGTGTTTGCATTCATAAGCAGTCCGTGGCTTTAATACTTTCCACGACATTTCCGGGGAGTTACCGTGGAATGGATTAAAGATGATTTAGTCACATTAATTAAAAGGTCATCGTTGCTGAAATAAGACGATTCAGCATGTGGGAATTAAAAATCGTGTCCGTATTTTTATTCTTTAATAAAAAAAAAAGAAATTAAAATCAAAGTACCTGTACCTTTCTTGCATCAATTTCAGAAAAAAATATTGTGTTTAAACAAACGAAATGTGTGTAACATACATATGAATCTGTGTTTGTATTCAGGATTATGAAAAACGCACATTCTTTTCTCACTTGCTGATATAAAAATCTATTGAAAGATTTTGTTTTTCGGAGGTTTGAGAAGGCAGAACACAATATTTATCAACACTGTAGTTACCAGATTTAACCCCCAGGTTTCCCAACTCTGTGTTCACTTGTCCCGATATAGTAACTTTTGGATTCTGAATTGCTTGCTTCCGTAGCTTTCTAAAATGGAAAAGAAGTTATCAACTCGATTTTTGGACACCCAACCCTCTCCGAATAAATTATCCTTTTGGAATCTTCCCTCATGTGTTTCAGACAGGTGCGGCGGAAGCTCTATAGAAGTGGACGGGTACAAATTTACAATGCTACTACGGTTCGACCCCCCCTGTGAGAATGGTTACAATCGTTTTACGGTTATTGTACCATGACTCAATATAGTCTCTCGTTTAGATGAATGTACTGATGTGTGGTCACTGCCCTGTCCGTTTCTTCAACCATGGTTGCAAGATCGTTGTTAAAATAGAAGAAACGGACCGAAGTGACCAAAAGTGGGAGTTCTTTGGTAAAATATTATTCGGATTTGCAAATGATGTTACAGGAACGCCTGTATATTGACACGTATGCATCTACCCACTTTAACTCATTGTGTAACTGCGAATTATATATGTGGAAAAGTTGATGAACTAACATTGATGAACGTGTTTATCATTATTTTATTTCAAAATCAAAAGACAACGTTCAACAAAACAAAGTATAATAGTAGCATATAGAATTGTCACACATCGGGAGCATTGCTTTTCGGACAGGCACTTTTCAGCCTCCGGGGTTATTCACGTTCTTCTAGTGACGTTTTTTCCACGTTACTGGACAAAACACTTCACAGGTTTCATTTTTTATTATTTTTTGATAAGGAATCGACGAAATTGTACATCAACTATATTTTTGCAGATATTACCTTTCACCACAAAGAAGTGTGAACATTGTTACATGTGTGAGCTTATAATAATTTGATAGCGTGACAGATTAACTTCCCTGTCCAGCTAGAGATGAGGAAAGTGCAATAAATTGTTTTCTTGAGCAATCTTAATTATGAATTGCTTTCCAAACAATGTAGACATCCATTGAATTTCAAACAAGCAGGTGATCAAAATTGCAAAGAATGCACACATTGTTTGGAAAACAGCTTATCTAATAGACTGTTCAGAAAAATAATTCTACTACTAAAGCACTACTTTATGATAATTTACAACTTAAAGTGAAAGGTTGAGCTTTGACTTTAAGTTGTCAATTACTTACTGGAAAGCAATTACTACATATACATTAACACTCCGACTGGATCACTTGAAACTATAAAATTATTTTTCTGTTATTTACTGAAAAACACTAATTGGTGCTTAAAGGCAAATAACTGCAAAATAATTCTACTATATGTGCTAAAGCACAACTTTATGATGACAGGTCACAAAGGATTTAAATCCAACATCGTCCTCAGGTGCGCCGAAACTTTTCATTCATCTTCAGAAAACAGTTTAATGGGAAATGCACAGGCTAAAAAACTGATGGTGTTAATTAAATACATATATAAAAACACAAAAAAAATACCTGAAATAATACTGAACATGCCGAGAGTCTGAAATCCACGTGCAGCCTGAAAATATTAATTGTTGTACCCCCAAATAAGGGATACCTACTAATTTCTGCCAGTTAACTGGCATGGACGATACCACCAGTGTTGAAAGTGTTAATTAATACACAATATCTGTGTTCACAATGCAGTCCATTGCTTCCTGTATGGCTGGAAATGAACTGTCCAGAGTTTGTTTTCTTCTTTTTCTCTGGTCTTCTGAGACCCTCTTTGATAGCATCAACAACGTCCTTCCATAGTCTAGATGACTGGTATTCTGGGTGATACCTAATAACATAGTTTCTAATTAACTGCTTTCTCGTGGGGTCCAATTCTTTCTTATTCTGTGCACCACCTCCATTATAACTAAAATGTCTCCTTTGATTGTCAGGTCCAAATAATTCAGGAAATATTCTCTCTGTGAGGTGCTTCGCGAAATTCCCGACCCCACTAGATCCACTGTAAATTATCCTTAGGGTTTCTGGGTCTATTGCAAACTAGGGATTGACAGCCTCCTCAAAATTTGTCTCGTCCGATGTTACACTCGATGCACTGCTCACTGGGATATTTCTGCTGGAGTGACGATCGAGATCTATTTTAATTTCTATTCTGTTCATTGTTTTTTGTAGTGTGTCTATCTTTTTACACAGAGTAAATAGTAGTTTTGTTGAGGGACAGTTGTTGCACGTAGTCTGTGCTTTCTCGGACTGAACAGATTGAGGAATGTTCGTTTCTTCACAAACAGAATCAGGCTGAGCATGTGGTCTTGAAAGAGGACCAGCAGAAAAATATGTGAGCAGTGTTGAATGAGGTTGAGGCGTTGACGGAGACAGTGAAATTTCAGGTGTTGGTGTGTGAACAGGAGTTGTGAACGTGTCTGGCAGTGTCCCACATATGACTGTTCTGTTTGGTGGCGGAGAATTTACACATGGCGGTGTTCTGTCTGTTGATTGCTCATTAAACATGGGTTCAATAGGTGAACTATTGGTCGGCGGTGATCCAGAAGAAACGACAGTGGCAAGTTTCTTGGTAATGTTTGCGTTCTTCTTAGTCTGTGGCATAGCCTAGAAAAAAAAAAAGAAAAAAAACTTTGTTAGCGAATTGCAATGGGTTAGCACGGAAGGGAAATTGGGGGTAGGTGTGTGGAAATTTGTGTTAAGGTTTAGGGCGCCAAACCATGAATCAGGTTCTGATTAACCGCATGGGATCACAGACGACAAACAACGATGGCTGAATTCCATTGGGTCAGGCATGATACACCTACATGTGACGTGTATAATCGGATTAAAGTTAAAAATAAGATGCAAAAACTGATTTATCATTAAATAATTTGAATTCGAGTTCTGAAAACATTGACTACATACAATGAAGCAAGTTTCTAAAATAGAAGTGATAAGACTGTATGAAAAAGGTCACTCGGTGAGGGAGATTCAATTAACTGTGGAAGGTGGAACTCTGACAATGCAGCAAGTGCGGCAGTGTATTGACAAGTACCGGAAAGGCTTATTCATAGTTGATGATTTGAATGCAGAAATGGACCCTCATCACAACTTTAAAAAAATAACGGAGAATGATATTTTGGCAGTCGGAAAGTCCTGACATTAATCCAATCGAAATGGTATGGAAATATTTGAACGACTATGTTGCATCTTTGGAGCCTAAAGCTGAGAAAGAGTTAGAAACCGCAATTTGAAAATGCTGGAAAGAAGAGATGACAGCCGATTTATGTGGAACATATATTGATCATTTATTTAAGGTTGTCCCCGTTTGTTATTGAATGAATGGGTCAGCAACTGGAGACGTTCCAAACAGACTATTCAAAGAGAAATCCAAGGGCAAAGACATTAAATTCTTTGAGAGACAGTTTGAGGAAGAGGAAGTGAAGCAGCATTTCCTTCAAATGCTGCAAGCTCTTCATATATCAGGCAGTTTATGATGTTGAAGTGTACATTCACAAAAGGTGCGTCCACATGGGTTGCGAAGCGAGAGTTGCGTTATAAAGTAACAATTAAGGATTTCTCTGCTCTATTTTCTTGTTTTGGTTTGTGTTATTTTTTTCATACTTGTATACATGGAAGTGTTTTACACCATTGTTAGCAGCCTTCACAGGCAGCCAACAATGTTGTAAAAACACTGCTCAGCCACCACACAGTACAGTCGGCTGGTCGTAATCCAGGCGTCGGCAGTGGTGTCCACGCATGCGTTTACCAGGTAATAAAAATCATTAGCAGCTCAAAATTTTAATTTAAGCGCCGGGCTGTTCCCAGGATCGCTGGACATTTCCCCATCGGACATTTCCCCATCTGGACATTACCCCATCCCATTTGGGCCGGACATTTCCCCATCGGACATTACCCCATTCTGTTTAATAGAAAAACGGACAATTCCCCATGCAGACTTTTCACCATACATTTCTTAATTTTTTGTGGGTCCGTTTATTTGAAATTTTCCTATTGATTTGTTGTGTATCATTCCCTTTTTATTGAGCCGACATGGGTAATGTTGTTTGAATTGTTCGCCTCTGATGGGTAAAGTCTGAAGGGGAAATGTCCCCCCTCGATGGGGAAAGGTGTTAATACCTGATGGGGAAATGTCTGCCTCTGATGGGGGAATGTCCCCCTCTGATGGGGAATGCTGATGGGGAAATGTCCGCCCTCCATGGGGAAATGTCCGGATGGGGAATTGTCCGATGGTGAAATGTCTGGATGGGGAAATGTCCGTGCACCTTTCCCAATGCTTCATTAATTATATTTTTGGTGATTATTCCTATAATTGGTGTTTGTAATCTAATGTTATTGCATCCGTGGAAATATTTCCCACCCCTTGGAAAAGGACCAGTCCACGGCAGCCGTACTGTTAGTTTTAATTCACTTCTGATTTTGCATTAAGTATATAAAGTGAGCTTATATCATTTTTGTGGATGTCGTTGACTTGTTTGGCCTTCCTCTTAGCCTTAGAGCGTGCAGTCATTGATTCTGATGGCGACAGTTGTCTAGTTGTTTCCTCTTGCAGAATCAATGTTGAAGTCTTAGTTGTTTTGTCTTCTCTGTCATGTTGATTGTAACTTTTACTCATTTGTGAAGATAACCTGTCCATAAAATTATTGTTTATTATATGCGAGTCTGTGAAATATCGCATGTCGTCGCCTGTTAGAATTGGTCTGAATATTGCGATGTAAAATGTCAAAAACACAAGCAATGTTTCAGCCAATAGACCTCCGAGTATAACACGGAGGTCCATTGGCTGGAACTTTGATGATGCTTGTTATGCTTTGCAACAAATTTGCAAGTACTGTTTGGGTGGAATCTCCACTCCACGGGTGATTCAGTGATGATACACTCTTCACGTACTGTACATATATATAAAATCCACACTTTTAGTGAATATCGGGAATTATCTTATTCGTGTAATAATATTTTTTCACTCGCACAAACGTTCGTGAAAAAAATACAAAATGAGAAAATTCCCGATATTCACAAAAAACAGCGTAAATATCCTGTTTATGTATATTGTGCAATTCAGCGTTTTGACGTGCATTGTTTTTACATTATTCAAAAAGCCCACCCTGTCCTACTTGTCAAACAATCTACGCTCACAGCGTTTCTCGGAGATAATGTCCGTGGGCAAAATGCCCTTATAGTTATTTCAGATGGTTTTCAACACAGGCATTGTTTACCCTGTAAACAGTGCTTGCTATGTAAACCGTCTGAAACGGTGATGTCAATACAGTTAATTAGATAAGGTGACCATAAACTATAATAAATAATTCCGCTCTAATTAGTAAAATTTATTTCTGATTGCACACAGTAGTTTGTTTTTACTGCAATTAAAACCAGTAGCAATAAAATTATCAAACGGTATTATAAACATATTTAAGCAATAGACCGACACTTCCAATGTGTGTGAATTCCCAACTGTGACATATGGTATGTATATGGAGTAGATTGTTATAAAAACACGAGCATCTTTGAAAATTTACAGTAACCTGGAAAGGGCTTTTCCCCCGAAAATCGACAAAACCATATCATATGACCCCCTTATTGGAACGAGCTCGTTCTAATGAGGAGTCACATGTTTTTTTCAAATAAGTGTTTTGTAAATTATGCGGGCGGATGCAACTGGTTCATCAGGTGGAGTGTTGAAGCAAGTTAGTCCTGGGAACAACTTTTATTGCGTTTAAATCATGTATGTTGACCGTATGAATTTCAATAAAAAAAAACAATAAGTTACTCGTTTTTCTTTTCGAAAATTAATCATTTGTGCCCCATTCGCTTCCTGTGCCCCACAGCAGTTCTACCACACGACAGTTTGTTAACACGAAAGGGTTGTCTAAGTGACAGGGAATAGAGATTAATGTCAATTTTTTCATTATTTCAATATTATTTTTAGGTCTTATAAGAGTTACATACCTCTGCCAAAGCGATATCGACTTCTTTACCCCACTGCACTGTGTAGCTTGCCCCAACTTCTATTGGGTAATCTTCAACGGGATATTCTGTCCGGAAAAATTTCTTCGCTCTCACTTCAAGTTGTCTATCAATACAATACCTAACAAGGTAATGAGTACGACCCTTAAGAAGATTCCTTGCCATTCTGTGACTGGTTAGCGGAGTGATTTAGTTGTCTGATAACTGATCGAAAAAGTTAGTGAATGATCAGAGAGTGCTGATGAGCAAGGTTTTATAAAGCTTGTCACATAATTATGACGTCATTCATGTGTTTAAAAGAATTGATAAGAACATTATGCTGCGTTCAACAAATATCACATTTCAATGATCAGTATTAAATAAGTATCTGAACCCTCAAGCGAACCCACAAGAAAAGATCAAATACGTAACCGTATGTTTGTTTGTCGTTTGTTTGTTTGTTTGGTGGTGGTTAACGTCACATATTTATGCACCATGGCTAATCGTGACACAACATGGAGATGAAGTCAAGTTTAGTCAATCGTTGATCTACATGTTGCCCATTTTAGAGGACTTTCACCCCAAGCATTGGTGACTGGGTCCTATTTTACTAGTAAAGCGGAACTGGTTTACCACAGTAAACAAGTGCTGCTTACTTCCCGGGGTTCCCACGGGGAGTTTGTCAATTGCCGGGTATATGTTAACTTGAGACTAATATTGGAAGTTCAAAACAAATAACATTATTGGCCCTCGCTTCCGGATCTCGTGGATTCAAAAGCAAATATTCATTTGGGTGTCAAGAGATTTTAATCACACAACGCCCTTGGCTGAAAATTTCATTCATCTGGAAGCTCAAATGGTACTTCTGACATTTTTTGTTAATACATATTCAGCAGGCGTGGAGCCAGAATTCTACAATACATGTAGGAGTGACATAGCCAGCTTCTTGCGAGGGGTGGGGGTGGGATGCAAAGATATTTAAAAAGGCATTGTGAAGGGTTTGTGGGACACCCCTAGGAAGGAAACAAGTAGAGGGTCCAATGATTTGAGAGCCCCCCCCCTCCCCCACCCCCATACACACTCGAGACAATTTTGCGTAATTTGGTGCTCTACTTTCAAAAAATATCTATAGAATAAACAAACTTGTTCAAGTTTTGCTCCATGAAAAGTCAGTTTCTTAGTAACCTGTTCGGGTACTTCGTTTGAAAGTCAGAATATTTTTTTAAAAAAGTAATAAAAACATCCATTCCTGTGAACAGTGCTGACCAGCTGTTTCAGATACGTTAGGTAAAGGGCTAAGGGGGGATTAGGCCAACCCATACATTCTAGGGATACATGTAGGCTTACAATGTTAGGTAAAGGGCTAAGGGGGGATTAGGCCAACCCATACATTCTAGGTATACATGTAGGCTTACAATGTTAGGTAAAGGGCTAAGTGGGGATTAGGCCAACCCATACATTCTAGGGATACATGTAGGCTTACAATGTTAGGTAAAGGGCTAAGTGAGGATTAGGCCAACCCATACATTCTAGGTATACATGTAGGCTTACAATGTAAGGTAAAGGGCTAAGTGGGGATTAGGCCAACCCATACATTCTAGGTATACATGTAGGCTTACAATGTTAGGTAAAGGGCTAAGTGGGGATTTGGCCAACCCATACATTCTAGGTATACATGTAGGCTTACAATGTTAGGTAAAGGGCTAAGTGGGGATTAGGCCAACCCATACATTCTAGGTATACATGTAGGCTTACAATGTTAGGTAAAGGGCTAAGTGGGGATTAGGCCAACCCATACATTCTAGGTATACATGTAGGCTTACAATGTTAGGTAAAGGGCTAAGTGGGGATTAGGCCAACCCATACATTCTAGGGATACATGTAGGCTTACAATGTTAGGTAAAAGGCTAAGTGGGGATTAGGCCAACCCATACATTCTAGGGATACATGTAGGCTTACAATGTTAGGTAAAGGGCTAAGTGGGGATTAGGCCAACCCATACATTCTAGGGATACATGTAGGCTTACAAGTTAAAAGCATGTGAAGCGTCAACAACATGGGCATAGGCCTTTATTTAGTCTGTTGCTTGCTTCACTGTGTTTTTAAAAACGCGATGATGGGTAGGATCGGTGTGTAAAATTGAGGGTGGATACACAAATCAGTGTCAGATAGAAACTTATGATCTACCTCTGTAAAGTCGTTAAAATATCGTATACGGTCATTAACGTATGCGGGTGTAAATATACTGCCATTTACTGTAGAAAATAGTAAAAAATTGCACTGAATAATGCTTGTGTTGAATTGCGCAGGGACGAAATATCCTGGACACTCCCCTCCACGTGTTATGCAGTACTGGTCGCAACATTACAAAGAGATTATACGGGGAACCGAATGTCTTGGCCTTTATTAAAAATTATATTCGGAAAATGAAGGTCTGAAAAGAAATCATTGTTTTATTTTCAATATAGTGAAAACATTTTTTTTTAAATTTTATGTGGCAAATGATCGGAATCTGAATATCACCAAACTTCACTTCCCAGAGTAGACAATAAATGATGTCAACGAAATTATGCAACGTTTGCACGCACTTCCTGTGTGTATGGTTGAAAATCAACTCTTACGAAATTTTCAGTTTTATTAATACAGTAGAACCTGTCTTGAGAGACCGCCCTTTGGACCACACAAAAGTGGTCTCTCAAGACAGGTGGTCTCTCATAACAGGTTTCAGGTTTTCTCAAGTCAGTGAATAACCAACCACAAAATTCAGAAATGGATTTTTGTAATTACTTTGTAGTTGTTCTTTTTTATGAAGTTTTTGTAACAAATTGAAATGGACTGTTATAAAAATTATAAAAATAAATCATTGAAGATTTTCAACACAAATTTATTTTTATAATCCTATCTGCCACATTTCAGGTATGTATGAAATTGTTTGTTCAGCAGTTATCCTAATCTTTTCACAAGGGTCTTATAAAAACATCTCAATCTTTAATGAGTTATGTAACTGAATAGCAACTGAAACCCAATTAAGAGCTTTTAATACTTTTAATTATGTTAGTATAACCACAATGTATTTTCCAATTCCAGAACAGGTAAAAAGTTTTTGTCATGGTTTCAGTCTTCAAAGGGGCGGTCTCTCAAGACAGGTCCATTATAGCATAAAAATACAAGTTGGTACCAGGTCACAGTGGTCTCTCAAGACAGGTGGTCTCTCAAGACAGGTGGTCTCCCATATCAGGTCCATTATAGAGTAAAACCAATCGGTGCCTGGCAGATGTGGTCTCTCAAGACAGGTGGTCTCTCAAGACAGTGGTCTCTCAAGACAGGTTTTACTGTACAGTGAAAGAATCAAAAATCGATCTAAAATATCATCTTAATACATAAGCCAACATATACATGTATCGTACTGTTATTATCAGTAAGTGATAACTTCAAATTATTGCCGTTCCACGCGATCCCCGCACATTAGCGTGATACGGATTAATTACGCGAATTCACAGTCGGCGGTTCAAGTCATTAAATTATCAAAGTTTTAATCTCTTCCACACCAGTCCTCGCTGTTGACCATATAGAAGACAACCAGTCACGGAAATTTGGTTCTAATATGGATCCATGGATTGCACAGGGAAATCCACCGTGGACACATGGAAAAGTTGCTTTCCACGGCAACTGTACTGTACATCATTTATTGCTCGAAATAAAAGACAGTGATTTCGGACCAAACACGACAATTTGAGTCCGAAATTTTATAGGCGACGTTTAGGATTTGAACTTCGTTTCGCCCTCTCGTCTGGGGGTTATAAAGTATCAGGTTGTCGCCAGTTATAGTAGGTATAGTATACAACATAATTATGCCTATATTACGTGGAAACAAAGGATCCTGAGTGTCGTTACAACAGAGCATTGTACTTGACATTTTAACCACCAAGTTTTCTAACTGATCATAGTATGATCAGTGGGGGGAATGGGTTCGGTCGACGTACCCGCAGCCGGTCTAGCAGAAACCCTGATTCAACAGACAAAGGGTATAACTCTCTCTCAGTTTTTGAGAAATCACTGTGGTCCAAGACAATGTTATTACAGTGGAGCCCACTTAATTGGATATCTCTTAATTGTATATCCCTGTTAATTGAATATAATTTTCCAACACAAAGCCATTTACCATACAGTTAAAACTAGAAGTCCTATCATGAAATGCGCACAAATAGTATGTCGATCTGTGCGTTATGACCATAGTAAGGTTATCAAATTCTGTAAATATGGCCTGTGCACAAGCAATGTTTCAGCCAATGGACCTCCGGGTAACCGGAGGTCCATTGGCAACCAAGAGAACCTGTCGTGCTTTGGATGCCATTCGATATGGCAATTGCACGCAATTCATACGCGCAATTAAGCCTAGATAAGCGCACAGTTCGTGACAGGACTTCTAGTTTTAACTGTACCTCCAGTACAAATTTAACCTGTTAATTGAATATAGGTTATGGAGTAAACTCCTTTTAATTGAATAAAAAATCTTGTAACATGTCGAGAAATTACCCTGACTCTCCCTCGATTTCCTTTTGTTATAAACCTATTTGGCCTCAGTACATCAAAATACAGGCATTTAATTTATTATATCTTGTTTGACAGAGCTCATGGAGCTCTGTCAAACAATATATAATAGAATAAATGCTAAGTTTATCTCTAGAATACTGTTTACAGGAAAGTGACACAATCCCTGTTAATTGAATACTCCTGTTAACTGAATAATTTTCATTGGCAAAGTGGCTATTCAAATAACAGGGTTCCACTGTATAAAGCAATTTGCTTAAAAGTTTTATTGAAATCTGCAAAAAAAATGTTCAAGGTATTGCATACACTAAATATCAAAGGCTTCTAACTTGTGATTCTGGAGATCATTTTAAAGAATATTCCGCTATAGAGAGCCAAAATATGAGCCCAGGGACTTGATTTGAACAAACTTGAATCTGTCCCTATTCAGTACCAAATATAAGAAGACTGGCTGATGTGAAGATGAACATTTTTAAAGATTATACTCATATTGAACTAATCTAAAATTTGGGCAGTCAATGGGAGGCTAAATATGAATCCATGCACTCGATTTTAAGAAATTTGAATCTGAACCAACAAAGGAGGTAGTAAACCAAATATCTAAATATAGTGACTGTTGTGTCTGAAGAAGGAGATTTCTAAAGATTATTCCATATATTGCACTATTAGTAAGTTAAAATGCGGGCATTCCATGGGGTTTAAGGATTAACTCAAGGACTTGGTTTGAACAAACTTTAATCCGACACCCCCATCTCCTGGATATTGTATACCAAATATCAAAAGATTCTAAATGGTTGATTGGGAGACAACAAAATTATTAAAATATTAAGTTTCCTTGAATTCTAACAAAATTATGTTATAAAAATACATAAATATTATCTTGGAATCTGTATGTAAAATAAATGCTACATGTAGGATCCAACAGTGGTAGTAGTGGTAATAATAGAATTGGATGCCAATCACAGGACTGATAGTTGTAGAAGACTGGACAAAGACCCCATTGGCTATCTAGGAGCCCAGAGAATATAGCTTTCAGAATCCCTTTCAGCTTTCAGACTGATAGTTGAAGAAGATCCCAGGGCTATTTTTTGCAGACGATATGGTGCTAGTGTCAGAAAGCGAAGAGGGGCTAGCGAAGATGCTGGGAACTGTTGGGAAATATGGGAGCAAATGGAGACTCGAACTTAATGAAAGCAAGAGTAAAGTTATACCTGTGGGCCGCAAAGTGGACCCCACTCAAAGGTGGAGAGTGGGGGAGTTCTGCATTCCGGAAGGTAGCAGTAGACTTCTTAGTGTAGGAGAGACTAGTGACTATGAGTACCTGGGGGTAAATATAAACATCACAGGAAGAGGCATCTACCGAAACCACACAAATAAATTGATTCTGAAGGGGAAGCGAATCCTTAACCAAATGAAACTTATAGGGAGAAACAGTTTCAATAAGGTTTTCGTGGGGAAAACCATTTGGGAAATGGTGGGTCTGCAAAGTATAACATACGGTACGGAAGTTGTACCCCTAATGAGACAGCTGTTAAGAGCTTGGAAATCCTGCAGAACAATGCAGGCGGATGGATAACAGGCTCGAGTAATGCCGCAGCGCTAGAAGCAATCAGAGGTGAGCTTGGGTGGATGAGGATCAAGGACAGGATAGACCTACTGAAACTCGGTTATCTCAATTATTTGGTAAATCTCCCCGATAGCCGATGGTGTAATGTTCCTGAGAACTTTCAACTCAAATATCAAGACAGGGTGGATGGTCCAAGTGAGGGAGCTAGTTGAAAACTACTCATTGGAGATCTCGGACCTTGACGTTGGGGCAAACCAGGGTAAAAAGATCGTCAGAAAAAGGGTCATGGAGGACAGTAATCGTAATTGGCGAGAGGGGGTCAAATCAAAGAGATCTTTTTGAGTGGCCTGCGTGATAAAGAGAAGCCTGGTTCTGAAGAGTACCTTGATGGGACCTTTGGGGGGCCACTGTTGTTCAAGCTGAGGTCGCGGCCCCTGGAGCTGAGGGGAAAAATTGAGAAAAACAGTGAAAAGGAGTGCCAGATGTGTAACTTGGGCGTGGTGGCGACCCTGGAACACTTCCTTCTAGAATGCCCAAAATACCAGTCCAAAAGAGCAAGATTCATGGGGAGTATAATGGGGAAGTTGGATGGGAGAATCAAGGACATGTGGTTAGGGGGCGACTCAAAGGAGAGGGTTAATATACTAATCGGAGAGATTGGGAAGAATGGGGCAAGGGATGTCATCAAGCAGTTCGTCTCGGAGTGTTGGGAGGAGAGAAGAAGCGCGGGAATAGGGAGGCAGTTGGTAGAACATGGGTAATAGGCCTTCTCATACGAGAACCGCAACAAATCAGCGGCCCGCCGAAGTGTTATTATTATTAGAAGATTGGACATCGAAGCCATTGGCTATCTAGGTGCCCAAAGAATATAGCTTTCAGAGTCCCTGACTCCCTTTCATCTTTCAGACTGATAGTTGTTGAAGACTGGCCATAGAACCCTTTGGTTATCTAGGAGCCCAGAGAATATAGCTTTCAGAGTCCATTTCAGCTTTCAGACTGATAGTTGTAGAAGACTGGCCATAGAACCCTTTGGTTATCTAGGAGCCCAGAGAATATAGCTTTCAGAGTCCCTGACTCCCTTTCAGCTTTCAGACTGATAGTTGTAGAAGACTGGCCATAGAACCCTTTGGTTATCTAGGAGCCCAGAGAATATAGCTTTCAGAGTCCCTGACTCCCTTTCAGCTTTCAGACTGATACTTGTAGAAGACTGGCCATAGAACCCTTTGGTTATCTAGGAGCCAAGAGAATATAGCTTTCAGAGTCCCTGACTCCCTTTCAGCTTTCAGACTGATAGTTGTAGAAGACTGGCAATAGAATCCTTTGGTTATCTAGGAGCCCAGAGAATATAGCTTTCAGAGTCCCTGACTCCCTTTCAGCTTTCAGACTGATAGTTGTAGAAGACTGGCCATAGAACCCTTTGGTTATCTAGGAGCCCAGAGAATATAGCTTTCAGAGTCCCTGACTCCCTTTCAGCTTTCAGACTGATAGTTGTAGAAGACTGGCCATAGAACCCTTTGGTTATCTAGGAGCCCTGAGAATATAGCTTTCAGAGTCCCTGACTCCCTTTCAGCTTTCAGACTGATAGTTGTAGAAGACTGGCCATAGAACCCTTTGGTTATCTAGGAGCCCAGAGAATATAGCTTTCCGAGTCCATTTTAGCTTTCAGACTGATAGTTGAAGAAGACTGGACATAGAACCCTTTGGTTATCTAGGAGCCCAGAGAATATAGCTTTCCGAGTCCATTTTAGCTTTCAGACTGATAGTTGAAGAAGACTGGACATAGAACCCTTTGGTTATCTAGGAGCCCAGAGAATATAGCTTTCCGAGTCCATTTTAGCTTTCAGACTGACAGTTGAAGAAGACTGGACATAGAACCCTTTGGTTATCTAGGAGCCCAGAGAATATAGCTTTCAGAGTCCCTGACTCCCTTTCAGCTTTCAGACTGATAGTTGTAGAAGACTGGCCATAGAACCCTTTGGTTATCTAGGAGCCCAGAGAATATAGCTTTCAGAGTCCCTGACTCCCTTTCAGCTTTCAGACTGATAGTTGTAGAAGACTGGCCATAGAACCCTTTGGTTATCTAGGAGCCCAGAGAATATAGCTTTCAGAGTCCATTTCAGCTTTCAGACTGATAGTTGTAGAAGACTGGCCATAGAACCCTTTGGTTATCTAGGAGCCCTGAGAATATAGCTTTCAGAGTCCCTGACTCCCTTTCAGCTTTCAGACTGATAGTTGTAGAAGACTGGCCATAGAACCCTTTGGTTATCTAGGAGCCCAGAGAATATAGCTTTCAGAGTCCCTGACTCCCTTTCAGCTTTCAGACTGATAGTTGTAGAAGACTGGCCATAGAACCCTTTGGTTATCTAGGAGCCCAGAGAATATAGCTTTCAGAGTCCCCGACTCCCTTTCAGCTTTCAGACTGATAGTTGTAGAAGACTGGCCATAGAACCCTTTGGTTATCTAGAAGCCCAGAGAATATAGCTTTCCGAGTCCATTTTAGCTTTCAGACTGATAGTTGAAGAAGACTGGACATAGAACCCATTGGATATCTCGGATAGCTTTCAGAATCCCTTTTTAGCTTTCAGATTGATAGTTGTAGACGACTTGACAAAGAAGCTTTTGGCTATCTTGGAGCCAGTGAATACAGCTTTCAGAATCCCTTCCACATGCCCCCATTTTAGTGTCTGGCTGTGGAATCGCTTTTCTCCAAAATGGGCCAATGAGTTGTAAGAACATTTTACCCAAAAGGCAAGTGCAGCGCGTGTGACAGCATCGGGATAACTATGAGTAGCTGGAATAGATAGGATATGATAGCTAGAATACGATCTATTACAGATACATGTAGATATATATATTCTTCATTAACGTGACATGTGATATCTTTACATCAATTTAAAACAAAGATGTAAAAGAAAAGCACTCGTCCAGCTTGACCTATATGGCACAGATACACTTTCAACTTTCACAATATCGCATAGAAAGGAGTTCTACTTAAAGAATTTGAGACAGAAACAATACATGTACTCTCACTGAATTGAGCACACCATCAGGACACATTCCCATACTATCATGGAGCTTTGGACTCCAAAATAACCAAGTGCCATCAAAGATGTCAACTTTGCCAATTGCCAGCCCATTCTGTAATTTTAGTCATTTTCAGGGGTTTTTTTTTTTGCAATTTGATATGCTCCAAATGAATCAAATACAAACTCTAAGGCCAAACAAAATTAAATAATTGATTCTCAGGCATTTTTTTTTAAAACGAATGAGGGAGGGCAGTTTTTATTTTGTATTTTTCATTCCTGATGGAATGGTCGGCGATGCCTAAAATCCGGATGTGAGAGCCAAAAATTAAATACTAGAGCTTCAATGTTGATTTCACTGATACTGATATATTTTTTTGTGATCACACAACACAAAATCAATAAAGAACAAACTAAATTGGAGATCAAAAATAACAAGGAGTTTTTTAGTTTGAACAGTATTTATTGGAAAAAAAAGAATATTATGTCACATGCATACACAACATAAAACAAAGAATGAACACAATAATACAGGATACGCAGCACATAACAGTAGACAAGTTGGAAACAAGATAAGGAGTTTTTTAACTGGCTAGAAGACACAATCAGACCATTCAAAAAAAAAAATGAGGGTGCCAGTGCAAAAGCCCTCATTTTCCTTGCCCATGTTTTGTATTCAGTCAAACGTAAATAATAGTTTGTTTATAAAAATTTATTTTATTACAAAGGTTTATTCTCAACTGTCCAACATCTATTATTGTAGTAGAGGTAAATTGAAGATGTTAATGTTGGACAGTTAAGAAATGAGTACTTAACGAGAACAAAAGGTATTTAGACGGGCTTGGACTATAGTCTGTTCTTCATTTTTTCTGATAATATAGAACACACTGTATTGAATTAAATACAAATACTAATATGATTTTCAACAACATTTATTCGAACAATTTATTTACAGTAATGATTTTGATGTAAACATTTATATATACAATATGTACATGAAGGAATGAATAAAATAAACGAACGAGAACGAACGAACGAATGAAACACAATTTATCCCATAAATGGCCGTTTATTATTTGAACAATGACAGCCTTGGATAAACTTTTGCTTTATTCACCTAGTAGGGTGATAAATTTTCCCCGTAGATTTAACACTGAAAGAATTTATTCCTCTAGTAGAGACGGACTTGTTGACCTCTGTCCTCATAATATGATACACTGAAATCACCACACAAATATTTAAAAACTAACACCTATTGGCCACAAATGATTTGAAAATATCATTTTATCTTCAAGATTTACTAACTTCAAGGGCAAATTTCTCATAATTGTGAGGTTGTTGTAACAATTATTTTTGTATGCATAGATGCAACAATTCTTTCAGAAGAATGTTACTGTTTAGTTTTTAATCTCATCTTTAACCCTCAAGCAAATGCCAAAATTAACTAACTGTGGTTGCAACTTCCTGTCATTTTAGAAAGGGTTAATTCTAAACATTTTGTTTTGCTATAGGTAGATATGCCTAATGAACAAATCCTCTGTTGTAAGTTATGCTTTGGGGCTTAACACAACATAAGCTTTGGCCATGTAAAGAATAGTACTGTTAGAAAAAAAATTGATTTTCAGTGAATTTTGCAAACATCTGTTCTCATTTCCTCTAACTGCAAGGTTGTTGTAGCAATTATTTTGGTACTGATAGATGCAACAATGATTGTAGAAGAAAGTTACTATTTACTTTTTAATATTAAGATTTAACCCCCAAGCAAAATGAGGGCGTTAATAAGAGAACCATGAGAGAATGCCAAGATTAGCCAACTTTGGATTCTTTTTGTCTATCATTTTGGAAATGGTTAATTTCAAACACTTTGCTCTTTTGGTGGCCTAACTTGAGCACTTTGTATTTTTACTTACATGCTAGGTCTTACATAGAAAATCTGAAATGCAGTTTTATACGAAATTTATCAACCACATTAACAAAGTTAGACTTCAGCCAAGGTTTTCAGAGGTTTGAATCAAATTTAGTGGATGGGGTTCATAAAATCTGATAAAAATAAGAAAATTCTTACACAATTAGCAAGACAAAAAGTGGTCAAATTTCCTCACAACAAAAGACCTCAAGGAAAATGGAAAGGGTTGACAGTAACCCTAAACTAGGGGTAGCCGCCCAGCCCTGGTAATTCGCAATCAGCAGTGCCAAGGAAAATGCAGAGGAAATTAAAAATATCCACAGCAAAAGTACTGCCGAGGATGGCTTCTTCAAAAAGCCTTGTGGTGGCAGAAATTGCACAACTTCCAGGTTACACAAGGAATCAAACCATGTGGTTTGCACTACGCCGTATTGCTAATCTTATAATTTACAGTACAAGTTGCAGCATAATCACTAGAAACTATGTGTTCTGCTTCTTCTATGTTGATAACACCATAATCTCTCAGAGCTTTCCAGAAAATGATGTCAGTTTCTGGTGTTATCAACATAGAAGCAGTGAGATACTTAGTTTGTTTTTATGTTGCATCTTATTTTCACTCATACTATACATATTGAGCAAGTCGCCTGCTTACTTCCAAGGTTTTTTCTCAGCATTCACATGATTCATGATATTGGCATGATCTAATTGAGTGAAAGATTCTGCACATTGATTGTGATTATATACACATGTATCTCAAACTACTTTCACATGTTAAAGTTACTTGAAAGTTTTCATTTCATCGCATACTACATGTACATGGCAATTGAGACTATGCCCTGCCCCCTGATGATTTTTACACACTTGAACAGGCTTCACAGCAATTGCCGTAGAAGCACCCAAAAATCACCCTTATACCATAACCTTGGCAATCCATTACATTAAATTAACACAGAAACTGTGTGAATGGTATTATTGAAGTTTGGTTTCAATCGGGACCAATAAGATTTTAATTTCAAGGTCACTGTGACCTTAACCTTTGGCACAATGACCTAAAAACATGTAGGGCTCTTCCTCTCAACATGCTCAACTCACTTGCCATGTTGGGTTTCAATCACAAATGCATATTTTTAATAATTAAGAGAGCTGAAACCAGCTCCACCCAATATAAAATTTTAATTTCAAGGTCACTGTGACCTTGATCTTTGGCATAATGACCCCAAAATACATAGGATTCTTCCTCTCATTATGCTCAATCCACATGTCAAGGTTGGTTTCAATCAGGCAAAGAACATTTTAATTAGAGAGCAGAAACCAACTTCAACCGAGAAAACTTAAAATTCAAGGTCAATGTGAACTTTTTCTTTGATACAATATCCCCAAAATAAATAGGGTTCTTCCTTTCATCATACTCAACCCATAAGCCAAGTTGGGTTTCAGTTTGCCAAGTGGAACTTTAATTACAGAGCGGAAACCAACATTGGTAGAAATTGACCTTGACATTTGGCGCAATGATCCCAAAATATATAGGGTTTTTTCGCTCATAATTGCTAACCCACATGCCGAATTTGAGTTCAATCAGCCAAGTGGTATTTTAATTCGAGAGCGGAAACCAACTCTGTCTACAGACTGACAGAAGGGCTGACAGATGGATGGATGGATGGATAGCACGGCTATATCTCCCCAAATTTGGGGGGGATAAAAATGACAAAGGTGGCCAAAAGTCCCTATTCTTTTCTTTTTTTCTTTTTTTTTTTTTGGGGGGGGGGGGGGGGGGTGCCTTCTTTTAGAATAATTTATATTTAGGATAGCAATGAATACATCGCAAAAAGAGATGGGAAATCATTTTACAAACATCGTAAGTTTTAAGTTTGTTATCCTTTTTCAGTATCGTCTGTATCTCAAGTTAACCATTTACTTAAAGCAACTACGAAAACGACCAGCAACATACAGAGATAGCATCATTGATTTTTTTTTTTCTCATTGTTTGTTTTTAAAACATAGAATATAACCACTCATTCGGATGAGTGCATTGTGTTTGTCTGAATGTGGGTTCATAAGCTATGTTCTTGAAGCAGTCCTGGTAATTCACCCTTGTTTCCTCGGCAAAAAAATTGCCTTGGAAAACTGGTGCTTCTACGGCAATTGCTGTAAAGCCTGTTCGACTGTGTAAAAATAATCAGGGGGCACGGCTTAGTCTCAGTAGCCATGTATATGTTGTATGAGGTGAAATGAAAACTTTCGAGTAATTTTACATGTAAAAGTAGTTCGAGATACCATGTGAACGTAGAGAAAAAACCTTCGAAGTAACCAGACGACTTGCTCCACATGTATAGTATGAGTGAAAATAAGATGCAGCATAACCACAAACTACGTATCTCACTGCTTATATGTAGATAACACCTGCATCTGACATCAGTTTCTGGAAAGCTCTTCTAGTGCTTTCCAGAAACTGATGTCAGATTCGGATGTTATCAACATAGAAGCTGAACACATAGTTTCTAGTGGTTATGCTGCAACTTGTACTGTAAATTGTAATATTAGCAATGCAGTGTACTGCAACCCACATGGTTTGTTTGATTCCTTGTGTAACCTGGAAATTGTGCAATTTCTGCCACCACAACTTCACAAGGCTTTCCGAAGAAGCCATCCTCGGCAGTATTTTTGCAGTGGATATTTTTCATTTCCTCAGCATTTTCCTCGGCACTGTTGATTGCTAAGGGTGAATTACTTGGGCTGAGAAAGCAAATAAAATATGAATTTTTTTTAGTTATACCAGGGAGTGTTTTGTTTTTAAAAAATTGATTAGGAGGTTTTTAGCAGTTTTCGGGTTACTGATTACCATTTACCAATGGCTGATTAGCAATTTCAAAAACATACGAGTTTGAACTTATTTGAAACATTTTTTTTCATCTTAAATTTTTCATTCACTGAAACCTGTCATGGGCATAGGTTTAATATATATTGTCACCTGAGTAATATAGTGTTATATATCCCCTATGGTACATAGAACACAATAGCACTCACCAGGGAGGATTACCACCAAAACTCGTCACCTGAGTAATATAGTGTTATATATCCCCTATGGTACATAGAACACAATAGCACTCACCAGGGAGGATTTATATATATCGTCACCTGAGTAATATAGTGTTATATATCCCCTCTGGTACATAGAACACAATAGCACTCACCAGGGAGGATTACCACCAAAACTCGTCACCTGAGTAATATAGTGTTATATATCCCCTATGGTACATAGAACACAATAGCACTCACCAGGGAGGATTTATATATATCGTCACCTGAGTAATATAGTGTTATATATCCCCTATGGTACATAGAACACAATAGCACTCACCAGGGAGGATTTATATATATCGTCACCTGAGTAATATAGTGTTATATATCCCCTCTGGTACATAGAACACAATAGCACTCACCAGGGAGGATTAATATATATCGTCACCTGAGTAATATAGTGTTATATATCCCCTCTGGTACATAGAACACAATAGCACTCACCAGGGAGGATTACCACCAAAACTCGTCACCTGAGTAATATAGTGTTATATATCCCCTATGGTACATAGAACACAATAGCACTCACGAGGGAGGATTTATATATATCGTCACCTGAGTAATATAGTGTTATATATCCCCTCTGGTACATAGAACACAATAGCACTCACGAGGGAGGATTACCATCAAAACTCGTCACCTGAGTAATATAGTGTTATATATCCCCTATGGGACATAGAACACAATAGCACTCACGAGGGAGGATTAATATATATCGTCACCTGAGTAATATAGTGTTATATATCCCCTATGGTACATAGAACACAATAGCACTCACCAGGGAGGATTACCACCAAAACTCGTCACCTGAGTAATATAGTGTTATATATCCCCTGTGGGACATAGAACACAATAGCACTCACCAGGGAGGATTACCACCAAAACTCGTCACCTGAGTAATATAGTGTTATATATCCCCTATGGGACATAGAACACAATAGCACTCACCAGGGAGGATTTATATATATCGTCACCTGAGTAATATAGTGTTATATATCCCCTATGGGACATAGAACACAATAGCACTCACGAGGGAGGATTACCACCAAAATGCCCGCTCAGCAACAATTTCGCCGCAGACTTCCCGAGATCTTCCTCAGAGTCTGAGTGACAATTATTTCGTAGTTCCCCGCGATCCGCCGAGGTCGCTGGTGGAAAAGATTTAATATTTTTCACGCTGTGCTCATTAATCAATTAAACTGACAACACAAATGATACATCAACATAAAGTACACGAGTAAGAAGATTTATTCGCCTTTAAGGGCCAATGACATTGGCTGCCATATAAAATTATCAATGAATTTCTTTTCCGAAAGTTCGTGTGATTTTTCATCTACCCCAATTGGCAACCGAACAAAGTTAATGGCCGACATTCTCATCAAAAATAATGTGGGCATACGATGGAGATATTAAGAGAATGTTCGGATTTTGAAAGAATGTTCGACTTTTGTCACAGTTTCATATTATTACACATTCAAAAGAATATATTTTTTTCTAACAACACCAAAAACATACTGTTTTTTCAGTGCTGATGATAAAATACATCAAAATGATATACGCCACTTTCTGACAATAATACAATCATTCAGGCAGTAACGGGTCACAGGCAGTAACGGGTCAGGCGCTGTTGAGCCTTAAAAAAATCAAATTTGAAGAGCATTTCAAACTGAAATTTTATTCCAGTTTTGTGAAGTAATTTGTGGCCCGTGGTCTTTGAAAGTTTCGAGAGTTCATTGTTTTTTGTTGACAAAAGTTATTTTTCTTTAAAAGACTGAATGTGAGCCGGAAAAAAATTTTGACACGCGGAACCGCAAAAAAGGTTTCGTCTCAACTACGGGAAGAGAAATATAAAGAGTGTGAAAACTGTGAATGTAAGTATTATTATTTGAACAGGTTTGTCTATGCTTCAAATTTACGATAAAATAATTGGGATAAATATCTGGCATCATGATATATTTATCCCGTTTCAACAGCGAGTCGAGTTGCCAATACCGGGTCACTGTCAGACATGCACAGTAAAACCTATTGAAACACTGCTCCAGTTGAACTATTTTTAGAAAATTAACGCAAAACTATTGCATTTGATCCACTTCATTTTCACTTCTTTCCACTGTAAAAGTTGTGACTAGTGTGGTGTGAAATTAATTCAGAGAAGACACAAAAGACTTTTTGTGTCCAATAAATACATATAAAGTGGGAAAATAGATCGCCAGTGGGTGCCAAAGAGGGCCATTCTTTATAGACGCAAGCAACCCGTTACTGACCATATTGCGACAGGCAACGATCTAATTTCATAAAATAAACAGAAGCTTTATCTGAAGATTTCCGCTACAATAATGAGTGTCAGATACCTGTCTGTCAATAACAAAAAACAAACTTTGGATAACTTATTTTATTTGAGAGAAATAAACAAAAATATGAAAGGTGACCTGTTATACCCTGACTGACTGTATGTAAAGCACATTTGGCCGCAAGTTGATCTCGTGAAATATTATTAAATTATCATTCTGGTACGAATACAGTAGCAGACTTCCAGGAACCAGCACAGGTACTCGGCACAAGCTGGGAAATCGAAAGAAAAATGATATTTGATACCATTTTTGAATCCATGCTGACGTGCCCCTGTAATGGTATACAAAATATTAACAAGGTAAACAACTCGCTTTTCCAAAAAGATAGCACTCATCTTGGTTTTTCCCCCCTCAAATTTGATTCACACAACATATCCAACAATACCCACTATCAGTGGAAAGGGGAATGAATAAGCTTTACAGTGGTGTATTACGCATGACACTTTGCGCCATCGTCCTACCCCCCCCCCCCCCCCCCCCCCCCCCCATTCGTTAGCGCCACCAGTCTATACTGTAATTTTTTTGCTACCAGCCTGTCTGAAAACAATCTGAAATATGTTTTTCGATCCAAAACCAGTAAATAATAGGGAGAAAGTGTCCGTCCTAACAGGCGCTATTGGCGGAAGTGATCCGCTATTGGCACCCCGACGGTGGTACACAAGACTAATCATTTAAGTCTTCCATCCATTATAGTTTTAAAAAAGGTTGGTGCAAGTCATGTAGAGGAAGAATTGTTCTTACCACAGAACACCGCTTTAAATTTTGAAAAAAAATAACAGAAGCAAAATAACACGAAAAAGGAAAAAATGTGATCCGCTATTGGCACCTTGACTGTATTCCTCCAAATTAAAAAATTAAATATACATAAATTATACATCAAAATGAAGAAGATCTGTTCCGGCTAGCCTAATCAGTGACCAGGTAGGCCCCTAAATTAAAAGGCAGCGGGCTCCGGGGGTCGGTTGGCTTCATGTAGCTTCTCGCATTTTGTACCCCCCCTCCCCCCCCCCCCCCCCCGGACTTGTCCAGGGTGACTCCCAACGGGTGAACCGCCATTGGTCTTTAAACTTGAAAGTCGCAACATCCTGGTTAAAAATATCAAGTTTTGCTAAATTTACATAGTTTTACTGAAACAACAATATTCACAAAATGTCAAATTCCGTTTGAAAAAGTTGAGTTGGGTGATGAGGTTCGGTGTTTTATGCTTATAATCAGTTTGTTCCAGTGTATCTCAGAAAATAGTTGAGGTCTGCGTTGGGTGCCCCCCCCCCCCCCCCCCATTCCCCATCTATCTAATTCCCCTACTGATCTTTGGAGATTTGATGGGTATCTCTCAATGAAATCATGCAAATGTGGATATCATTGGACAGGCTCGGTGAGCTCCAATGATATCCATATTTCCATGGTTGTAATATGCAACATTTAGTATATTTCAGATTTTAGGAGCCCAATTTGTGTGAACTTTCTGGACGTTTTCTGCCACTTTGTTGGATAAAGGATCAATGTGCGTTCTCTTCTGATAATCGCGGGGAATGGGCGGCAAGCCCTTATATTATTGTAACTGCTAGTGAGTCGTGGGGGATACATTTTAGTTTTTCTGCACAAACTGAAATCGGAACACAGCACTCGAAGTTTGTTAGCTAGCATTTGGAACGCTAACTACTTTTTAAAACACAAAATACCGAGTGGTAGGCCTAGACTTTCACTACAAGTTGCTCAAGAATTCGTATGGTCGCCGAGTGAATTCGATCAGTTACATGTATTTTATTTGTGGTTTTTTTCTTAACTTTCTTATAGCTCGGAACACTACATTTGAAAAAAAAAAATTATTAGCAAATTTTGATGAGAATGTGGAAATGATCATGTGGTTGACATATTTGCACTATCCGAAACAACACATGCAAATAATTAATTTCATATGTCATCACTGTAAACAAAATTGAGTTTGCCCGCGTTTCCTCGTTTTTTGCAGTGCGTGATCCGCTAATGGGTAGTTGACCGAGGCACGCGGATCGAAGTTTATTTCATCTTTTCGTGTCTGATTGGTCTGGACTTTTTTATAATTTGATTGCCTATATTCTAACCTTCAAAATGACACCAAACACCATAAACTTTAACTTTTGTTCAGCTGGTGAACTTCGTGTTTGGTTTTTGTTTCCGTTTCAGTTCTTGAAAAAACTTCCCCAAATCGGAAGGGGTTTGTACTTCCTAATCCTACATGTACTTTCATTTTCAGTATTAAACGGCAGACTTCACAGGTGATATTCTTCCGGTTGCTAAACATTGCCCATACCTACATGACTGTGGACTAGGTTCATAAATCAAACAATCACTTTTAATTCAACGTGACCATTCCTGACTGAGTGATCCGCTAATGGGGTTGATCCGCTATTGGCACCTTGACTGTATCAGAGGTGAGAATTTTCAAAATCAACAAAATTCCATTACTTATACAGCACCTTAAAAATAGTATTGAGTCTTTCCAGTCCAACACTTTTTGGGGACGACTTGGCCCGGTGGCGCCTTAACCCGAGGGCGACTTGACCTGGGGTTGAATTGACCCGTTCCCGTTGTTATGACTGACCCGATCAGTACTGCACTTGAGCACACAACGTCAATTTTCGAACACGACACGCTAAAAAATTCAAGAGTTGACTAATCTTTAGATCGGTAAAAAACAAATTAAAGCTGTTACTTACGCGAAAAATGGATCATTTTCAAACTCTCGAAAAATCGACCCACCCAGCATTTTACTCGTCGAAAACTGTGGTATTGTTGATCTGGTTATTAAAGTTAAAAGAACAACAATCCTCAATTCTCAAGCTGATATCACTGAATTTTCAACTGACGTAAATAGTGCCACCAACGAAAACGTTGCTATGAGTGATGAAAAATATTCGCCCAATAATAGACCACCAGTGTGGAAACCGCCCGCGTACAACTTCGTGGATTCGTGGATTTGCAAACTGTGGGTACGTTTCCGTGGGCCATTCGAGAATACTGGTTTTATTCTGGACATGCGCAGATAAGTCGTTTTGTTCAAGCGGAGGTTTTCTGGAATGCTATTCGGAATGCATTCTGTGAACAAACAAAACAAATGGTTTTTGCGCGCCGAAGGCGCGCAGGGACGCTGTGGTGCATGCCCCTTTCTACCCTCATTATCTGTATAATATTTGTGTTACGTCTGAGCGCGGTAAAGGAGGAAAGGGGGGGGGGGAGGGGAGCCTATCCGCGTTTGTGCTTCCTTCGTGAAGCAGGTGGAAGAGGTGGCTGTGATGGGGAGACCGTGGAAGTGATGGTTGACGTTGTTGAGCAATTTGCTGCGTCTGTCGGTTGTTTTTGTTTATTGATAAATTTCCATGGTAGTCTAGTGATTTTGTCGGAGCGCCTATCATTTTCTTCACATTTAGCAATGAATTGCTGGTGTTCTGATATAAGGACTGTGTGCTCTTTGGATATTGTCTGTGAAGCTGGTGATGGCTGTTTAGATGTTAGTTTATTGTCCTGGCCGTCCGGGAATGAAGGCAGAGGGGAGTGGGAGGTGGCTAAAAAGCAACTTCCAGTTCTTCCTCAATCTCCACAGGACGTTCCTCACCCAACTGTACCGGCTGGGGAGCCGGTGGTTGGTTTGGTGTGCCTGTGGGATTAGGAGGGGAACTGGCGGCTGCCTCCGGAACATCTACCCCCTCACTCCCTTCCTTCTTCTTATCCAGGAAAGCATCCAATCGTCGGGCATCCCTACGCTTGGTCGACGGGCTCTTCTTTCTTTTCTTCTTCTTACTCTTCTTAGGGCCCCCATGCCCCATTGTGGGAGGACCAACTGGTGTGAGAGGGGATCCTCTCACCAAAGGTGCTACCTCTCCCCGAGGAAGGTGGTGTTCTCATCAACATTAAATTCCAGCGTCAGTTGGACGCTCTTGCCTATTTCCTGGATAGTCCAAGAGATGGGACGAGAGACACCCAGAGCTGGGATGGCTTTCTTTAATCTAGTTGGTAATTCCAAATTTTCCATGATAACAATCAAGGTGTTCACACTCTGAGGTCAGAGGTGCGAATGATGTGATTCTGTTAATCCACCTCACGAGGAGGAATAAACGTTATTCTGGATATGCGCACTGCATTATAAAGATTTGCACACCACAAATCAAGAGGTCGAAATTTGTTTTCGACGCCAGCGTATTAATGCCAACCCGTCTCCAGTTATTTATCTGTTACAACAGATTCATAAATTTTTATATAACAGATTCATAATTTGATTTAACAGATTAGTAATGTGTTATGACCAACTAATGATCTGTTTCAACAGTTTTTAATCAGTTATAACCAACTAATAATCTGTTATAACAGATCGAGTAATATGTTTTAACCAATTAATGATTTGTTATAGTAATCTTTTAAAACCAACTAATGGAGAGCGCGCTGGCTTAGTGATAAGCGCGTTGGACGTGTGACCGAGGGGTTGACGCCTCGAAAGTGGTCCACGCCACTTGCGTTGTGACCCTGAACAAGTCACTTAGTCCTAACTGCTCACATATGGGCACAGCTGCAACGTGTATGACACGTTGATGGCACGTTGATGGCTCGCGTGCACTCAACTAATACGCGTCTGGCTTGTGTCGGGTTAGTAAGTTGGAGAGTCTAGCAGTTACTTGTCGCTGCGCGATGGTTCGCTCTGGGCACTCCGGCTTCCTTCAGCCGTAAACTTGCTTGCACGATATGACCCTGGCCTTCGAAACTGTCATAACCCTCAAGAAACAAATTAATGATCTGTTTAACAGTTTAGTAATCTGATTGATTGCGTTTTTGTTGGAAAGAGGTTGGACCAAAAGATCCCTTCTTATACGGAATTGCTATTGTAGACGTTTATCTGATAATGCTACAACAGAAATTTTGCAGAATGGTGTTTTCGCGGCCATGCAGTACAAGCCAAAATACCCCTCCCCTCCCCCCCCCCCCCCCCCCCCCCCCCCATTGAAAATTGAAAAACGCCTGGTGGCAAATAAAGGTGATGTGGGGGTGTTTTGCCCGCCTCCTACCCCCTTCATGTTACACTTGTGCAACTTAAGAAAATGATTTACAAGTATCGTCATCTGTGCAAACGTCAACCTTTCGCACATGGCTGTACAAATAAAACCGCCACAAAGTTCTATGGGATATGGTATTAGAGTGGGATTTCAAGGCTTATGTGACTGGGCATTACAGATCTTGTATAGTAGTAGAGAGGTATGTGTTGTACAGTACAGGGCTAGAAGCCTACGTATATCCCTATGGCTATGGTAATGGTAAGTCTCTCTGAAGAAGGCCCATGACCACTGGAAAAGTTTTATTAACGCCAAGAAATCCGTTGTTTTTTTCCAGAATGTGGTATATCGGTCAGCGCGGCCTTAACGTCGCTCAGGGTCGAGGCTATATCACAACGCCTTTTTTCCGTAGCCTGTTTTAGATAACACTGTGCCCCCAGTCCCCCCCCCCTCCCACACACACACACACACACACACACACACAACACACACACACAAAATTGATGACGCGAAGTCTGATGTTGCTCAGGATTTAATCCATTGGACCACGAGAACCGCCAATATTATGTACGATCACTGGTTGAACCACCTAAATTTAAACTAAGTAAAGGCAAAGGTAATAACCGCCTAACAGATGTGGGATTAGGAACTA
Organism: Pictodentalium vernedei; assembly: GCA_031216915.1. Lineage (NCBI taxonomy): Eukaryota > Metazoa > Mollusca > Scaphopoda > Dentaliida > Dentaliidae > Pictodentalium > Pictodentalium vernedei. Next base: position 10,904,239 of record CM062290.1, read on the forward strand.
ATATGGTTAACCTGTCTGGCACCAATGACCTAGCAACCCAAGAGAAATGTCTTAGATCGCGGTTTAATTTTTGTACCAGCACCGAAGCCTAAACTGGTAATCAAACAAATATACCATCATATAACTGTAATTTTCTTAGGCAAATGAAATTAGCAGACCGTTTTAGACACGCCAGCGGTCGGAAACTTCCTTTTACAGAATCATCTGGTTGGTCACGTCCAGATAGTGAAGTAGATCCCGAAATTTTTGAGGCTCGCAAACGAATCATCCAAAAGGTGTTCAGCATGTTAGTAGTTAATTAGTAATTAAACCATCCGACAAAGGTGGGTCGGTAGCTCTAAGGAGAATTGGGAACTCAAAAAAGATGCTAACTGGGCGAAGTTCAATGAAAAACTGAAACCAAAGCTTGCAACCGAACCCAAGAGGGGCAGTGTCCAGAAGTTGGCCGACGTCATAGTTGCGAGCCTGGTGGAGGCAGGAAAGGAAAGTGAAGGAAAGGTCAGGGTGCCAACACGGGAACTTGGGTACAGAGTGAACGAAGAACTGAAAAGGGCAATAAAGGGAAGAAAAGCTAAATGTGCTGCATACAGGAGAAGTAGAAAACTTAAGGGGGCGGAAAGCAACGAGGCCACAGTTGCTAAGGAAGAATACCACCAAGCACGAAATAAAGTGAATAAGATTAAAGACGATAATCGGAGAGTACGAAACAGCAGTCTTATTGGGACGATAAGAACGACAGGGAGGGGGGGGGGGGTCGAGTTCGAACGTATTTTGGAAATGGGTGCATAAACGTAACAAAGGAAGTAACCCACAGAGTATTAAAGTAGATGTCAGAGTTACAGACGAGTAAGATCAAGTCGCATCAGAATTAGTCAAGCACTGGGAAAAGGTAAACGATAAGCGATGGGGCATGGGTAGCCCACCACAGTGTCCGAATCAGGTCGAGGAAAACCTATCGAGCTTCGTGTGCAGCGAAATTAAAACGGAGGAGGTGCGAAAGGTGATATCAAAATTAAGGGATGGAAAAGCGGGAGGAGTGGATGAAATTCCTAACGAGGTTATCAAAAAAGGGGGGAGAAGAACTCGTGGAAAGCTTAACTGCCTGCCCTATTCAATCTAGCTATAGAAAATCAAGAGGTCCCAAAGGAATGGAGAGAAAGTAAAGTGACATTTATTCACAAAAAGGGGGAAAAAGACGTTTTGGATAACTATCGAGGGATCTCTATCAGTAGCAACATTGGAAAGGTTTCCTGTAAAGTCCTGTATGGGAGACAAGAGGAGGTGATTGAGGAGAAGGGTTTTTTGGGAGAAATCCAGAATGGCTTCAGGAAGGGAAGGAGAGTTACTGACCATCTTTTCACACTATCCCAAATGATAGAATCCGCGAAAGCAAAAAAGAAAAAGATGTTTATGGCCTTTTTGGATATCACAATGGCATACGATAGAGTATGGAGGGAAGGTATGTGGCGCAAGCTGGAGGCTATGGGCTTAGGAGGCGAGTTTGTTGGAATTATGAAAGCATTATATAAAGATGTACAGAGTGAACTTAGCCTGGGAAACATTACAACGAAACGTGTGCCTATGGAGATAGGCCTAAAACAGGGGTGTATCCTTTCGCCGATCCTGTTTGCATTGTACATCAAAGGTTTAGGAGATGAACTCCTGCGTAGCGAGGAGGGGGTAGCAGTTGGGGACTTGAAGATCCCAGGGCTATTTTTTTCAGACGATATGGTTCTAGTGTCAGAAAGCGAAGAGGGGCTAACGAAAATGCTGGGAATTGTTGGGAAATATGGGAGCAGAGACTCGAACTTAACGAAAGCAAGAGCAAAGTTATACCTGTGGGCCGCAAAGTGGACCCCACTCGAAGGTGGAGAGTGGGTGAGTTCTGCATTCAGGAAGGGAGCAGCAAACTTCTCAGTGTGGGAGAAACAGGTGATTACGAGTATTTGGTGGTGGTGGTGGGGGGGGGGGGGGGGGTAAATATAAACATTACAGGAAGAGGCATCTACCGGAACCACACAAATAAATTGATTCTGAAGGGGAAGCGAATCCTTAACCAAATGAAACTTATAGGGAGAAACAGTTTCAATAATAGTCCAGGCACATTAGACATAAAAATGAGAAAGTAAGGAAAAAAATCGGAGAAAGCTGATTTTTTTATATGTTTCCGGGACACACATTGCGGATAAAGTGTGAAAAGTCCCCGCGAATCCGAGTTGAGCTTTTTAAGTTATAGCGTTTTTTTGATGAACAAATTTTTTTTTTTAAAATTCGACCCAGCTCCATATTTCTCATTCTTATTCGCCTTAGTAGGGTGAGAATCATAAATATCGTGCTGAATTATATTGAGAATACATATCCCCAACAGAAAATGCCAACTTTGTACCAATCCTCACACTCAATGGTGAAATATTCACGAAAATGTACAAAATTACGAAAAAAAATTTATTGTTTTCATACACACAACGGTACACAACGTCCATTAAATCAAATCTACGACTACTTTGGGAGTTAAATTATATATCAAAAATTGCAGAAAAGCAGTGGCTTTATAATGATATATAACAATAGTCATTTATTCCATAATGAACTGGTGAAACGTGTGAAATATTAACCATACTCCCTAAACTCAAATTCAAACGGCATCGACTTTTCTCATTCAAATACCGTATTATAGCATCATTGTTTCAATTTCCATGTTCGATTAAATCACATAAATCATATCAAAGCAGTGGAGATTGTGTCTTCGTCAGATAAGTTGACAAAAGTTTTCGTTAGACTCGGCGGCTTCCATATGATTATGTCATATTTCGGGGCAATTGGTTCGATCATGGCTGGTAGCGGCTTGGATGAACTTTGGGGGACTGTTAATGCTGGTGGGTCAATCCATCATTTGATCAGTGGTCATGCATATTCAAGAGCAGTTCGTGCCCATTTGCTAACACAAATTGCCATTACAAAAGTTGTGTTTGAAGAAAGCCGAACACTAGATAACATAGACTGCACAGAAGTCAATGAAATATTCTGTGGACTTGCCAGAGGTGACTGTACAACAGCTGACGCTGTCAATCAAGAAAGTGTCAACCATCTACTGTCAAAATTACACGAACTGCTCCAGAATGCGTCCGTAGGACGCACAGGAAAGCTTTGGGTACAATACTACGAGCAAATAGGTCTTCTCCAGTTGTTCTTGAGAGCAGAGCGCACAGGCGACTGGGAACTCCACACATATTGTGTTCGCAATATGATTCCAGTATTTCACGCAGGTGGTCATTTTGCATACGCAAAAAGTTCTCATCTCTATTTGCAGCAGATGAATGAGCTAACAGAAATAATGCAACAGGATGATTTGAAGTTGTTCACTGAGAAAGGTTACTTTACCATAAGGCGCTCAGATAAATTCTGGGACGGGATATATTCTGATCAGACCATAGAGCAGTGTTTAATGAGAATGTTCAAGCTCCCTGGTGGTCTCACACATGGCAGGGGAATAACCGATAGCACTGTTGCGAAATGGGTACATGGACTACCTCTTTGCTTTCCGATATGTAATGCTCTCGAAAATTTTGTTCATGTTCACACTGGTCATGGCGAACAACATCGGGATCTCCGTCAAAGTTCACAATTGACTGATGCCAATGATATCACCAAATTATTGAACTGGCTCAGAGTGCATTCCCCCTTTCAAAATAGAGATCCACTACAATTAGTCTCTATAGCGACCGGGCTTGTGGCCGACGAAACTGTGAACTGTGACCAAGTTCGCAAAATTGGTGAATGTTGCGTATCGAATGTTGTAAGCAAAACGTTCAACAGCATCAAACTACCACGTGTTGACACTGTGAAGTCTTTCGCATCGATGGCAAATAGCATCAAAGTCCGTGGAAGTAAGGTAGTGATTGACCCCACAATTCTGTTCAACCGCATCACATGTGTTATTCAATCACAAGCAGAGATGGAAGAGTATCTCAAATATGAACTCGCCCCGAAACCACCAGCATTGTTTGATTCTGCTGGAATGAGGAAGACACAGAAAAGCACGCTCGGTAAGATCCTCAAAACATACGGTTCCGAGCAATCTAAAATCCCAGAACATTCTCTGTTTGTTGTAGATGGTGGATTTTTATTGAGGGCAGTTGTATGGCCTAAACAGTCGTCATATAAGGACATATGTACACCATATTCCAATTATCTAGTGAGACATTTTGGGGCGAACGTCGTGGTTGTTTTTGATGGTTATGCTTGTACAATGTCGACAAAGGGCATGGAACAAGCCCGTAGATCTAAAGACAGGTATTCCATTGATATCAATATCTCACCCGAGTTACCAGCCACCACACCCCAATCCGATTTCCTTGCAAATGCCAAGAACAAAACCCAACTGATCGATCTTCTAATGCAGGAGCTATCTGCTATCAATATTCAGTCCAAGCAGGCCGAGGCTGATGCTGATGTACTGATAGCCGAAACTGCACTTGACATCGCTCAAGATGACAACAATGTTGTCGTTGTGGGAACAGACACAGACTTGTTAGTCATTCTTACCTCTCGAGTTCAACCGGGATGTAATATTCACATGATGTATTCCATTACCCCAAACTTACTAGTTTCAGTTAGTGAAATAGCAACCAAAATGGGTGACCATAGAAGCAACCTCCTTGTAGCACATTCTATAAGTGGTTGTGACACTACTTCTGCACTCTTTCGAGTTGGTAAGAAGAAAGTATTCAGTACAATTGTCTCCGATGTTACTAGCGACTCACAACAGTATGTCAACACAATTTTGGCGGATGACAGTACACCAAGTGCAGTAGCCGCTGCCGGGGAACAACTTCTCCTGATCTTATACGGGAGTAAAACTGTTTCCTCTCTCGACCAATATAGATATGTCACTTACAAGCGTTATGTAGCAAAATCTAAACTGAATAAACCCATCGACCTAGCCTCACTCCCACCAAGCAGCGATGCTGCACAACAACATGTCTACAGATGTTATCTCCAGGTCCAACAATGGCTGGGCACTTCGCTTCCTCCGACGGATTGGGGGTGGTCGCTAGACAATGGACTTCTTGTACCGACAAGCCATGTGCCCCCGATAACCTACTGAATCTGATCAGTTGTGGTTGCAAGAGTGCTTGTACAAAAAGGTGTGGGTGTAAGAAGGCAGGACTCTCTTGCTCAGGTTTGTGTAATTGCAGTTCGGATTCTTGTAACAACCACAGAAACACTGTCCTGTCGGAAATTTCTGAGTTCGATGAAAAATATGTATATAGGTCATGTCATTTCTGTATATAGCGTTGATAATTGTCAATGTAACTTAATCCATGTTGATTGATTTGTACATTCTGTAAATATTATTTATTGATTTTTGTACATTCTGTAAATATTATTTATTGATCTAATGCTGCCAGACACAGACGTGTCTGTTCGGTCCCAAGCCCGAAAATAGTTGAGTTCTCATGCTGACGAACTTTATGCCAAAAGGGGAACTCGGCCAGAAGCAGAGGGGGTCTTCCATATTGTCTATTTTGTAAGCAATGATAAAAGTCTCCAAATGGTGGTGGATTTTTTATCGTCTGTCCAACTAACATCCCGTTCTGTACTACGACCCTTTGGGCAAATCCGTTAGGAAAATCGTCATTTTTTGCGATACTTTTTGTGAATTTTCAATAATTTTTCGCAGAAATTGTCACAGAATGCACATTTTCCTCTAGGTAAATGTATATTAGACATTATGTAGCTCGAAATAGGCGTAAACAAAAAATACAGTTGGATCAATTCGAGGTTACAAAGTTCGTGCGATTTTTTTTAATTTTTTTCAAACGCGTTTTCGAAAAAAGGCTGTAGAAAAAAAAGCTCAACTGGGATTTTAGGGGACTTTTGTCTAATCGTTCAGTGACATGTACTCGACATTCCCTGAACAAATCAGCTTTCTCCGATTTTTTTCCCTAGTGAAACCTAATGTTCTTGGGCTAGTCCAGGCACATTAGACATAAAAATGAGAAAGTAAGGAAAAAAATCGGAGAAAGCTGATTTTTTTATATGTTTCCGGGACACACATTGCGGATAAAGTGTGAAAAGTCCCCGCGAATCCGAGTTGAGCTTTTTAAGTTATAGCGTTTTTTTGATGAAAAAAAAAAAATTAAAAAAAATTCGACCCAGCTCCATATTTCTCATTCTTATTTGCCTTAGTAGGGTGAGAATCATAAATATCGTGCTGAATTATATTGAGAATACATATCCCCAACAGAAAATGCCAACTTTGTACCAATCCTCACACTCAATGGTGAAATATTCACGAAAATGTACAAAATTACGAAAAAAAATTTATTGTTTTCATACACACAACGGTACACAACGTCCATTAAATCAAATCTACGACTACTTTGGGAGTTAAATTATATATCAAAAATTGCAGAAAAGCAGTGGCTTTATAATGATATATAACAATAGTCATTTATTCTATAATGAACTGGTGAAACGTGTGAAATATTAACCATACTCCCTAAACTCAAATTCAAACGGCATCGACTTTTCTCATTCAAATACCGTATTATAGCATCATTGTTTCAATTTCCATGTTCGATTAAATCACATAAATCATATCAAAGCAGTGGAGATTGTGTCTTCGTCAGATAAGTTGACAAAAGTTTTCGTTTACTCGGCGGCTTCCATATGATTATGTCATATTTAGGGGCAATTGGTTCGATCATGGCTGGTAGCGGCTTGGATGAACTTTGGGGGACTGTTTATGCTGGTGGGTCAATCCATCATTTGATCAGTGGTCATGCATATTCAAGAGCAGTTCGTGCCCATTTGCTAACACAAATTGCCATTACAAAACTTGTGTTTGAAGAAAGCCGAACACTAGATAACATAGATTGCACAGAAGTCAATGACATATTCTGTGGACTTGCCAGAGGTAACTGTACAACAGCTGACGCTGTCAATCAAGAAAGTGTCAACCATCTACTGTCAAAATTACACGAACTGCTCCAGAATGCGTCCGTAGGACGCACAGGAAAGCTTTGGGTACAATACTACGAGCAAATAGGTCTTCTCCAGTTGTTCTTAAGAGCAGAGCGCACAGGCGACTGGGAACTCCACACATATTGTGTTCGCAATATGATTCCAGTATTTCACGCAGGTGGTCATTTTGCATACGCAAAAAGTTCTCATCTCTATTTGCAGCAGATGAATGAGCTAACAGAAATAATGCAACAGGATGATTTGAAGCTGTTCACTGAGAAAGGTTACTTTACCATAAGGAGCTCAGATAAATTCTGGGACGGGATATATTCTGATCAGACCATAGAGCAGTGTTTAATGAGAATGTTCAAGCTCCCTGGTGGTCTCACACATGGCAGGGGAATAACCGATAGCACTGCTGCGAAATGGGTACATGGACTACCTCTTTGCCTTCCGATATGTAATGCTCTCGAAAATTTTGTTCATGTTCACACTGGTCATGGCGAACAACATCGGGATCTCCGTCAAAGTTCACAATTGACTGATGCCAATGATATCACCAAATTATTGAACTGGCTCAGAGTGCATTCCCACTTTCAGAATAGAGATCCACTACAATTAGTCTCTATAGCGACCGGGCTTGTGGCCGACGAAACTGTGAACTGTGACCAAGTTCGCAAAATTGGTGAATGTTGCGTATCGAATGTTGTAAGCAAAACGTTCAACAGCATCAAACTACGACGTGTTGACACTGTGAAGTCTTTCGCATCGATGGCAAATAGCATCAAAGTCCGTGGAAGTAAGGTAGTGATTGACCCCACAATTCTGTTCAACCGCATCACATGTGTTATTCAGTCACAAGCAGAGATGGAAGAGTATCTCAAATATGAACTCGCCCCGAAACCACCAGCATTGTTTGATTCTGCTGGAATGAGGAAGACACAGAAAAGCACGCTCGGTAAGATCCTCAACACATACGGCTCCGAGCAAACTAAAATCCCAGAACATTCTCTGTTTGTTGTAGATGGTGGATTTTTATTGAGGGCAGTTGTAGGGCCTAAACAGTCGTCATATAAGGACATATGTACATCATATTCCAATTATCTAGAGAGACATTTTGGGGCGAACGTCGTGGTTGTTTTTGATGGTTATGCTTGTACAATGTCGACAAAGGGCATGGAACAAGCCCGTAGATCTAAAGACAGGTATTCCATTGATATCAATATCTCACCCGAGTTACCAGCCACCACACCCCAATCCGATTTCCTTGCAAATGCCTAGAACAAAACCCAACTGATCGATCTTCTAATGCAGGAGCTATCTGCTATCAATATTCAGTCCAAGCAGGCCGAAGCTGATGCTGATGTACTGATAGCCGAAACTGCACTTGACATCGCTCAAGATGACAACAATGTTGTCGTTGTGGGAACAGACACAGACTTGTTAGTCATTCTTACCTCTCGAGTTCAACCGGGATGTAATATTCACATGATGTATTCCATTACCCCAAACTTACTAGTTTCAGTTAGTGAAATAGCAACCAAAATGGGTGACCATAGAAGCAACCTCCTTGTAGCACATTCTATAAGTGGTTGTGACACTACTTCTGCACTCTTTCGAGTTGGTAAGAAGAAAGTATTCAGTACAATTGTCTCCGATGTTACTAGCGACTCACAACAGTATGTCAACACAATTTTGGCGGATGACAGTACACCAAGTGCAGTAGCCGCTGCCGGGGAACAACTTCTCCTGATCTTATACGGGAGTAAAACTGTTTCCTCTCTCGACCAATATAGATATGTCACTTACAAGCGTTATGTAGCAAAATCTAAACTGAATAAACCCATCGACCTAGCCTCACTCCCACCAAGCAGCGATGCTGCACAACAACATGTCTACAGATGTTATCTCCAGGTCCAACAATGGCTGGGCACTTCGCTTCCTCCGACGGATTGGGGGTGGTCGCTAGACAATGGACTTCTTGTACCGACAAGCCATGTGCCCCCGATAACCTACTGAATCTGATCAGTTGTGGTTGCAAGAGTGCTTGTACAAAAAGGTGTGGGTGTAAGAAGGCAGGACTCTCTTGCTCAGGTTTGTGTAATTGCAGTTCGGATTCTTGTAACAACCACAGAAACACTGTCCTGTCGGAAATTTCTGAGTTCGATGAAAAATATGTATATAGGTCATGTCATTTCTGTATATAGCGTTGATAATTGTCAATGTAACTTAATCCATGTTGATTGATTTGTACATTCTGTAAATATTATTTATTGATTTTTGTACATTCTGTAAATATTATTTATTGATCTAATGCTGCCAGACACAGACGTGTCTGTTCGGTCCCAAGCCCGAAAATAGTTGAGTTCTCATGCTGACGAACTTTATGCCAAAAGGGGAACTCGGCCAGAAGCAGAGGGGGTCTTCCATATTGTCTATTTTGTAAGCAATGATAAAAGTCTCCAAATGGTGGTGGATTTTTTATCGTCTGTCCAACTAACATCCCGTTCTGTACTACGACCCTTTGGGCAAATCCGTTAGGAAAATCGTCATTTTTTGCGATACTTTTTGTGAATTTTCAATAATTTTTCGCAGAAATTGTCACAGAATGCACATTTTCCTCTAGGTAAATGTATATTAGACATTATGTAGCTCGAAATAGGCGTAAACAAAAAATACAGTTGGATCAATTCGAGGTTACAAAGTTCGTGCGATTTTTTTTAATTTTTTTCAAACGCGTTTTCGAAAAAAGGCTGTAGAAAAAAAAGCTCAACTGGGATTTTAGGGGACTTTTGTCTAATCGTTCAGTGACATGTACTCGACATTCCCTGAACAAATCAGCTTTCTCCGATTTTTTTCCCTAGTGAAACCTAATGTTCTTGGGCTAGTCCAGGCACATTAGACATAAAAATGAGAAAGTAAGGAAAAAAATCGGAGAAAGCTGATTTTTTTATATGTTTCCGGGACACACATTGCGGATAAAGTGTGAAAAGTCCCCGCGAATCCGAGTTGAGCTTTTTAAGTTATAGCGTTTTTTTGATGAAAAAAAAAAAATTAAAAAAAATTCGACCCAGCTCCATATTTCTCATTCTTATTTGCCTTAGTAGGGTGAGAATCATAAATATCGTGCTGAATTATATTGAGAATACATATCCCCAACAGAAAATGCCAACTTTGTACCAATCCTCACACTCAATGGTGAAATATTCACGAAAATGTACAAAATTACGAAAAAAAATTTATTGTTTTCATACACACAACGGTACACAACGTCCATTAAATCAAATCTACGACTACTTTGGGAGTTAAATTATATATCAAAAATTGCAGAAAAGCAGTGGCTTTATAATGATATATAACAATAGTCATTTATTCTATAATGAACTGGTGAAACGTGTGAAATATTAACCATACTCCCTAAACTCAAATTCAAACGGCATCGACTTTTCTCATTCAAATACCGTATTATAGCATCATTGTTTCAATTTCCATGTTCGATTAAATCACATAAATCATATCAAAGCAGTGGAGATTGTGTCTTCGTCAGATAAGTTGACAAAAGTTTTCGTTTACTCGGCGGCTTCCATATGATTATGTCATATTTAGGGGCAATTGGTTCGATCATGGCTGGTAGCGGCTTGGATGAACTTTGGGGGACTGTTTATGCTGGTGGGTCAATCCATCATTTGATCAGTGGTCATGCATATTCAAGAGCAGTTCGTGCCCATTTGCTAACACAAATTGCCATTACAAAACTTGTGTTTGAAGAAAGCCGAACACTAGATAACATAGATTGCACAGAAGTCAATGACATATTCTGTGGACTTGCCAGAGGTAACTGTACAACAGCTGACGCTGTCAATCAAGAAAGTGTCAACCATCTACTGTCAAAATTACACGAACTGCTCCAGAATGCGTCCGTAGGACGCACAGGAAAGCTTTGGGTACAATACTACGAGCAAATAGGTCTTCTCCAGTTGTTCTTAAGAGCAGAGCGCACAGGCGACTGGGAACTCCACACATATTGTGTTCGCAATATGATTCCAGTATTTCACGCAGGTGGTCATTTTGCATACGCAAAAAGTTCTCATCTCTATTTGCAGCAGATGAATGAGCTAACAGAAATAATGCAACAGGATGATTTGAAGCTGTTCACTGAGAAAGGTTACTTTACCATAAGGAGCTCAGATAAATTCTGGGACGGGATATATTCTGATCAGACCATAGAGCAGTGTTTAATGAGAATGTTCAAGCTCCCTGGTGGTCTCACACATGGCAGGGGAATAACCGATAGCACTGCTGCGAAATGGGTACATGGACTACCTCTTTGCCTTCCGATATGTAATGCTCTCGAAAATTTTGTTCATGTTCACACTGGTCATGGCGAACAACATCGGGATCTCCGTCAAAGTTCACAATTGACTGATGCCAATGATATCACCAAATTATTGAACTGGCTCAGAGTGCATTCCCACTTTCAGAATAGAGATCCACTACAATTAGTCTCTATAGCGACCGGGCTTGTGGCCGACGAAACTGTGAACTGTGACCAAGTTCGCAAAATTGGTGAATGTTGCGTATCGAATGTTGTAAGCAAAACGTTCAACAGCATCAAACTACGACGTGTTGACACTGTGAAGTCTTTCGCATCGATGGCAAATAGCATCAAAGTCCGTGGAAGTAAGGTAGTGATTGACCCCACAATTCTGTTCAACCGCATCACATGTGTTATTCAGTCACAAGCAGAGATGGAAGAGTATCTCAAATATGAACTCGCCCCGAAACCACCAGCATTGTTTGATTCTGCTGGAATGAGGAAGACACAGAAAAGCACGCTCGGTAAGATCCTCAACACATACGGCTCCGAGCAAACTAAAATCCCAGAACATTCTCTGTTTGTTGTAGATGGTGGATTTTTATTGAGGGCAGTTGTAGGGCCTAAACAGTCGTCATATAAGGACATATGTACATCATATTCCAATTATCTAGAGAGACATTTTGGGGCGAACGTCGTGGTTGTTTTTGATGGTTATGCTTGTACAATGTCGACAAAGGGCATGGAACAAGCCCGTAGATCTAAAGACAGGTATTCCATTGATATCAATATCTCACCCGAGTTACCAGCCACCACACCCCAATCCGATTTCCTTGCAAATGCCTAGAACAAAACCCAACTGATCGATCTTCTAATGCAGGAGCTATCTGCTATCAATATTCAGTCCAAGCAGGCCGAAGCTGATGCTGATGTACTGATAGCCGAAACTGCACTTGACATCGCTCAAGATGACAACAATGTTGTCGTTGTGGGAACAGACACAGACTTGTTAGTCATTCTTACCTCTCGAGTTCAACCGGGATGTAATATTCACATGATGTATTCCATTACCCCAAACTTACTAGTTTCAGTTAGTGAAATAGCAACCAAAATGGGTGACCATAGAAGCAACCTCCTTGTAGCACATTCTATAAGTGGTTGTGACACTACTTCTGCACTCTTTCGAGTTGGTAAGAAGAAAGTATTCAGTACAATTGTCTCCGATGTTACTAGCGACTCACAACAGTATGTCAACACAATTTTGGCGGTACACCAAGTGCAGTAGCCGCTGCCGGGGAACAACTTCTCCTGATCTTATACGGGAGTAAAACTGTTTCCTCTCTCGACCAATATAGATATGTCACTTACAAGCGTTATGTAGCAAAATCTAAACTGAATAAACCCATCGACCTAGCCTCACTCCCACCAAGCAGCGATGCTGCACAACAACATGTCTACAGATGTTATCTCCAGGTCCAACAATGGCTGGGCACTTCGCTTCCTCCGACGGATTGGGGGTGGTCGCTAGACAATGGACTTCTTGTACCGACTGCAGCCACAAAGCCATGTGCCCCCGATAACCTACTGAATCTGATCAGTTGTGGTTGCAAGAGTGCTTGTACAAAAAGGTGTGGGTGTAAGAAGGCAGGACTCTCTTGCTCAGGTTTGTGTAATTGCAGTTCGGATTCTTGTAACAACCACAGAAACACTGTCCTGTCGGAAATTTCTGAGTTCGATGAATAATATGTATATAGGTCATGTCATTTCTGTATATAGCGTTGATAATAGTCAATGTAACTTAATCCATGTTGATTGATTTGTACATTCTGTAAATATTATTTATTGATTTTTGTACATTCTGTAAATATTATTTATTGATGTAATGCTGCCAGACACAGACGTGTCTGTTCGGTCCCAAGCCCGAAAATAGTTGAGTTCTCATGCTGACGAATTTTATGCCAAAAGGGGAACTCGGCCAGAAGCAGAGGGGGTCTTCCATAATGTCTATTTTGTAAGCAATGATAAAAGTCTTCAAATGGTGGTGGATTTTTTATCGTCTGTCCAACTAACATCCCGTTCTGTACTACGACCCTTTGGGCAAATCCGTTAGGAAAATCGTCATTTTTTGCGTAAATCCGATACTTTTTTGTGAATTTTCAATAATTTTTCGCAGAAATTGTCACAGAATGCACATTTTCCTCTAGGTAAATGTATATTAGACATTATGTAGCTCGAAATAGGCGTAAACAAAAAATACAGTTGGATCAATTCGAGGTTACAAAGTTCGTGCGATTTTTTTTAATTTTTTTCAAACGCGTTTTCGAAAAAAGGCTGTAGAAAAAAAAGCTCAACTGGGATTTTAGGGGACTTTTGTCTAATCGTTCAGTGACATGTACTCGACATTCCCTGAACAAATCAGCTTTCTCCGATTTTTTTCCCTAGTGAAACCTAATGTTCTTGGGCTAATAATAGGTATGGAAAGAAGTGTAGTTCACTGATTAGTTTGATTCCACCAGTGATTCCTGGTACTTGTTACAACATTTTATTACCCAGAAAGGTTAGTTTCAGTTCCCGCTTGCAACATGAGGCTTCAGAAATCTTAAACTCACCCATAACATCTCAATGTTAACAATGTCCATGAAAGTATGAATAATGGCCTAAGATGTGCCCAACCCCATTCCCCTGATTTGACGTAAATAAAAAATATGTTTAAATTGTTCCTCTGATTTGTCCAACAGGAGTAAACTACAAATGACAAAAAATCCAATCCATTCTGATCCATTTATTTATTTTGTATTTGATTCTGGAAGAAGTCTGTACGATTGCTTCTTCAAGTGACTCCAAGTTCTTATCTTGTTAGTGTGGCTTATTTATTTTTTGTTTATTTTTGCCTAATTCTTAATTAAAAATCAGCTGAAAATGATATTTGTCAGTTTTTCAAAAACCTCAAGTTACCAAAGACACATGCAGTAAAGTCTTAATACACAATACTAGCAAGTTAAACTATACTGAATATTATATTGTGCCCAGAGCAGTTGTGGCAATCAATTCAGTAGACTCCGTCTGCACCAAACTCTAAAGCAATGACAACTAGTAAACAACAGAAAATATTCTAAAATAACCTTTTAACATTTGAGTGAATAAGTGAGGAGGCCCTTGAAGTGAATAGAATATTAGCTGATACTAGCACATTTTTACATTAATTCATGTTGTATCTGTTGCACTATAAAGCGGTTTTTAAAAACAAACAAACAAAATGTCTGGCTTATTTTCTACACTGAGAACCAAACAACCAACCCTCCACCAACATGTATTATTTATAACATTTGCACAGATTTCACCTCACATTAACACTAAAAAGGTCCCGTGTGTTGCAACTAACCTATTAGGGTTGATTTACAGCATTATCTCAGCGGTTTCGAACATAAATAATGATATATTGAAGAAAAGTATGAAAAATTGCATAATTGAGAATGAACGTTTTTAGCGCACCCATGTGAGACCCATTCACCCCAGACATTACGACTCGTAAATTTTTGGTGCCCCTCCCCCATCCCCCCCCCCCGGAAAATGTAACAAATGTCAGCGGATAATGTAACAATTTTTTCCAACCGATAATGTAGTAACTCCAAACTATTCATTATGGTCTTATTTATAGCGTTTTATGCAGAAATACTTAGTAATATGGGCAAAGTTTAAACGATCGGACTAGAACCCCCTCCTGAGCCATCCAGACCCGACCTCCTTTTATTCTTCTTCTTCGTTTTCAGTTGGTGCTGGTATTTGGTCTAACTCCGACATTTTTGCTAAATTTCCGAAGTTATAGGCGATCGAAGTGGTGACCACCAACAACCAGCCTCTTCGGGAAGTTACCGAAACCGCTGGCGCTGGATGATCACAAATATGTTGTGAAAATTTTCGTCCAGTATCTACGCTAGAGCTCAGGGAGACCAAAAACACGCGCAACCCTTGTATTGTTCATCTTTGTTTTCCATTGGTGCTGGTTTTATAATAAAAGAATTTGTGGCGGTCCAAAGCAGCATCTTTGCGGAAGATATCGGTATCACCGTCTGTCAGGTTTGGAAATTGATTCCATCATTGACGTTCTCGCAGCTCTGCTCCTAGTGGAAGCCATCAACCACCAGTATTTTACTAGTATCTCAAGTCGCTGACGCTGGACGACTACGTTGTGAATTGTGCTATGAGTGTCTATACCCAGCGCAGGATAAAACAGTCAGGCGCGCAAGGAACGAAGATGCGAGAGGTTGATCACCCCATATCTGTACATCTACCTATCCGCTAGTGCTTCATCAAGGTTTCCATTACCCCCCCCCCCCCCCCCCCATCCTCTTCCGCCGCGTTAGAGATCGGGTTTGGTCGGTTGAGGAGGTTCTAGAGGGACGGATGCTTTAATTTTACCCATATTAGTAAGTAAGCATCCCTTGATAAATAACTATTAATATGACAATAACACATCGTTATGAGTTACTGCATTGTTGGGTGTACAATTATCGGTTAGGAAAAAAACGTTACATTATCGGTTGATTTTAATTAAATCATTGATTAGAAAATGTTGCTACATTTTCCGTTGTTTATTACATTATCAGTTTTACTACACATTTTTTGTTACATTTTTGTTGGTGTTACATTATCGGGCATTATTACATTATCATTTGTAACAATTAACCCTCGGAATAAACTCGAGTAGTTACAGACCTGGGGACGGACAGGGACATAGCAACAGAGGTGTGGGATGTACCGCCATGATTTGTTCAAAACATGACAGTTGGAAATTCGAAAGTCAAAAATATCAACAATTTTAAATTCAAAATGCTTGAAATACAGTCCAATAACAAAGCCAAATCTTCCGACTGACGGACTATAATACTGCAAAATGTTCGCATATAGAGTCATACGGACGAAAAATATGGTCAGAGGAATGGACGCAATTCCCACGGCATTATTTTCACATCCCTGTGGAACCCGGTAGGTGACAAGTTTCACTCTTTTATTTTTATTTCGTTTTAACGAAGTAATATTTCGAAATAACGAAATAATATTTAGAAATAAAGAAATATTATTTCGTTTTAACGAAATAAAACAAATTCTACCCACTTGGATATCCATGCACCACCAGTTGTAATTTCAAGAAGCTTACACCCCCCCCCCCCCCCCCACACACACACACACACCCGTCTTCTCCCCATTAAAACCCACTAGCGACGTCTTTAGAGTCAAAGCGTTTGTTGGGAAGGGGAAGTTAATGCCCATACCCCACCCCTCCCTCTACCGCCGTCCGTTACTGTTGTAAATTACAGGCGTTTGACAATCGACACTGTTCACGTAACCTACTGTAATATTTTGCTGTATTCAATATCAAGTGGAAGAAAGAAACACTTTCGCTGACCACTTTGCTTTTTTCCGGACCTCCAGATATTTTCTCTAGATCTCGAGATGCTATCTCGAGATGTCACAATAAAAAATATTGACCATAACCTTAATCAGCCACTGCAGTCTTATAAGGCAGGAGCTATTTACCACCCGGGTGGCAAATAGCTATTTCTCATTATTTAAGCTATTTACCACCCGGGTGGCAAATAACTATTTCTCATTATTTAAGCTATTTACCACCTGGGTGGCAAATAACTATTTCTCATTATTTAAGGTATTTACCACCCGGGTGGCAAATAGCTATTTCTCATTATTTAAGCTAATTACCACCACGATGACAAATAGTGATTTCAATCAGAGGGGGGTGGCAAATAACAATAATGAACACAATAACAATAGTAATAGAAAGGGGTGGTACACTATGATAAAATCAAAAGGGGTTAGCAAATGTACCTAAAAATGAAAAGGGGATAGCAAAGTGATAATAATCAAAACAGATAGCAAATAATAAAAGCAATCAATGAGGACAAATAAAAAATAAGTGTAGTAATCAAAGGGGTGGCAAGTCAAAAGGGGATAACAAATGCAATTAATAATGAAAAAAGGGGTGGCAATAATCAAAATGGGTGTCAAATAATGGAAACAATCAAAAGGAGATGACAAATTAATCAAAGGCAGATTGCAAATAATGATAACAATGAAAGGGGGAGGGGCTGGTAAATAAAGATACTACTGAAAAGGGGGTGGCAAATAATAATAATCAAAAGGGGGTGGCAAATAATAATAATCAAAAGGAGATGACAAACAAAGATTAAATTCAGAGGGAGTGACAAATAATGATAGCAATGGAAAGAGGGTGGCAAATAAAGATACTACGGAAAAGGGGGCACAAAATAACTATAATAATCAAAATAATAATAATCAAAAGGGGTGTCAAATAATGGTAATAATCAAAAGGAGATGAGAAATAAAGATTATATCCAAAGGGAGATGACGAATAAGGGGTGTCAAATAATGGCAATAATCAAAAGGAGATGAGAAATAAAGAATATATCCAAAGGGAGACGGCGAATAATGATAACAATGAAATGGGGGTGACAAGTAAAGATAATACTGAAAAGGGGTGGCAAATAATGGTAATACCCAAATGGAGACGACGAAAACAGAATATAGTCAAAGGGGGGTGGGTGGCAAATAATGATAGCAACAAAAGGGAGTGGAAAATAAAGATAATACTGAAAATGGGGTGGCAAATAACTCTAATAAACAAAAAGTGTACCAAATTATAGAAACAATCAAAAGGAGGTGGCAAATAAAGATTATAGACAAAAGGTGTTGCAAATAATGCTAACAATCAAACGGGGGTGGCAAATAAACATAATACTGAAAAGGGGATGGCAAAAAATAATAATAAAAAGGTGTTGCCAAATAATGGTAATAATCAAAAGGAGTTGACAAATAAAGATTATAGTCAAAGGGGGATGGCAAATGATGATAACAATGAAAAGGGGCAGGCAAGATAAGGTAATACTGAAAAGGGGGTGGCAAATAACTATAATAATCAAAACGGGAGCCATTATAGTCAAAGGGGATGGAAAATAAGAATAACAATTAAAAGGGGGTGGGAAATAAGATAATACTCAAAAGGGGGTGGGAAATAAGATAAGATAATACTCAAAAGGGGGTAGCAAATAAGTATAATAATCAAAAATGATGCCAAATAATGGTAATAATCAAAGGGAGATGACAAGTAAAGATAATAGTAAAAGGGGGGGTGGCAAATAATGATAACAATTAAATGAGGTGGCAAGTAAATACAATACTGAAAAAGGGGTGGGAAATAACTATAATAAGCAGAATGGGTGCCAAATAATGGTAATAATCAAAAGATGAGAGATAATGATTACAGTCAAAGGGGGATGGAAAATAATGAAAACAATTAAAAGCGGTGGTGGTAAGAAAAGGTAATACTGAAAGGGGATGGCAAATAACTCTATTAATCAGAATGGCGCCAAACAAATGTAAAAATCAAAAGATGACAAATAAAGATGGCAAACAAAGGGGGATGGCAAATAATGAAAACAATGAAAAGGGGATGGCAAAGATAATTCTGAAAAGGTGTGGCAAAAAACAATACTAAACAAAAGTGGTGCCAAATAATGGTACTAATCAAAAGGAGATGATGAAAAGAGATTTTTGTTAAAGGGGGGATGGCAAATAATGATAGCAATGAAAAGGGGGTGGCAAGATAAGGTAATACTGAAAAGGGGGTGGCAAACAAATGTAATAATCAAAATGGGAACCATTATAGTCAAAGGGGATGGCAAATAAGAATAACAATTAAAAGGGGGTGGCAAATAAGATAATACTGAAAAGGGGGGTGGCGAATAAAATAATACTGAAAAGGGAGTAGCAAATAAGATAATACTGAAAAGGGGGTGGCAAATAAGTATACTAACCAAAAGCAGTGCCAAATAATGGTAATAATCAAAAGGAGATGATGAAAAGAGATTTTTGTCAAAGTGGGATGGCAAATAATGATAGCAATGAAAAGGGGATGGCAAATAAACATAATACCGAGAAGGGGGTGACAAATAACAATAATGAACAAACATGCTGCCAAATAATGGTAAAAATCAAATGGAGATGACAAATAAAGATTATAGTCAAAGGGAGGTGGCAAATGATGATAGCAATGAAAAGGGAGTGGCAGGTAAACATATCACTGAAAAGGGATGACAAATAACAATAATCAACAAAAGTGGTGCCAAATAATGGTAATAATAATGAAAAGGAGATGACAAATAAAGATTATAGTCAATGGGGGGGGGGGGGGGCAAATAATGGTAACAATGAAAAGGGGCTTGCAAGATAAGGTAATACTGAAAAAGGGTTGGCAAATGACTATAATCATCAAAGTGCGAGCCATAATAGTCAAAGGGGGATGGCAAATAAGAATATCAGTTAAAAGGGGATGGAAAATAAGATAATACTCAAAAGGGTGTGGGAAATAAGATAATACTGAAAAGCGGGTGGCAAATAAGTATAATAATCAAAAGAGGGGCCAAATAATGGTAATAATCAAAAGGAGATGACAAATAATGATTATAGTCAAAGGTGAGGCAAATAATGAATACAATTATAAGGGGTGGCAAGTAAAGACAATACAGAAAAAAGGGTGGGAAATAACTATAATAATCAGAATGGGTGCCAAATAATGGTAATAATCAAAGGAAGACAAATAAAGAGTATAGTCAAAGGGCGGGGGGGGGGGGGGTTAATAATGATAACAATGAAAAGGGGATGACAAATAGAGATAATTCTGAAAAGTGGTGGTAAATAACAATACTAAACAAAAGTGGTGCCAAATAATGGTAATAATCAAAAGGGGATGATGAAAAGAAATTTTTGTCAAAGGGTGATGATGGCAAATAATGATAGCAATGAAAAAGGGGTGGCAAATAAACATAATACTGAAAAGGGGGTGACAAATAACAATAATAAACAAAAGTTGTGCCAAATAATGGCAATAATCAGAAGGAGGTGACAAACAAAGATTACAGTCAAAGGTGGATGGCAAATAATGATAACAATGAAAAGGGGGCTGCAAGATAAGGTAATATTAAAAAGGGGTGTCAAATATCTATAATAATCAAAATGGTAGCCATTATAGTCAAAGGGGTTGGCAAATAAGAATAACAATTAAAAGGGGATGGAAAATAAGATAATACTCAAAAGGGTGTGGGGAAATAAGATAATACTGAAAAAGGGGGGTGGCAAATAAGTATAATAATCAAAAGAGGGGCCAAATAATGGTAATAGAAAAGGGGATGGTAAATAGAGATAATTCTGAAAAGTGGTGGTAAATAACAATACTAAACAAAAGTGGTGCCAAATAATGGTAATAATCAAAAGGGGATGATGAAAAGAAATTTTTGTCAAAGGGTGATGATGGCAAATAATGATAACAATGAAAAGGGGGTGGCAAATAAACATAATACTGAAAAGGGGGTGACAAATAACAATAATAAACAAAAGTTGTGCCAAATAATGGCAATAATCAGAAGGAGATGACAAACAAAGCTGACAGTCAAAGGGGGGATGGCAGATAATGATACCAATGAAAAGGGGGCTGCATGATAAGGTAATACTAAAAAGGAGTGTCAAATAACTATAATAATCAAAATGGTAGCCATTATAGTCAAAGGGTATGGCAAATAAAAATAACAATTAAAAGAGGGTGGCAAATAAGATAATACTGAAAAGGGTGTGGCAAATAATATAATACTGAAAAGGGTGTGGCAAAAAAGTATAATAATCGAAAGAGGTGCAAAATAAAGGTAATAACCAAAAGGAGATGATGAAAAGAAATTTTTGTCAAAGGGGGATGGCAAGTAATGGTAGCAATGAAAAGGGGGCGGCAAATAAAACATAATACTGAAAGGGGGTGACAAATAACAATAATAAACAAACATGGTGCCAAATAATAGCAGAAATCAAAATGAGATTACAAATAAAGATTATAGTCAAAGAGGGTTGGCAAATAATTATAGCAATGAAAAGGGGGGTGGCAAATAAACATAATACTGAAAAGGGGTGACAAATAACAATAACAAACAAAGGTGGTGCCAAATAATGGTAATAATCAAAATGAGATGACAAATAAGGATTATAGTCAAAAGGGATGGCAAATAATGATAACAATGAAAAGGGCAGGCAAGATAAGGTAATGCTGAAAAGGGGGTGGCAAATAACTATAGTAATCAAAACGGGAGTCATTATAATGAAAGGGAATGGCATATAAGAATAACAATTAAAAGGGGGTGAAAAATAAGATAATGCTGAAAAGGGGGTGGCAAAGTATAATAAACAAAAGTGATGCCAAATTATAGTAATAATCAAAGGGGGATGACATATAACGATTATAGTGAAAGGGTGGAGGCAAATAATGATAACAATTAAATGGGGTGGCAAGTAAACACAATACTGAAAAAGGGGTGGGAAATAACTATAATAATCAGAATGGGTGCCAAATAATGGTAATAATCAAACGATGAGAAATAAAGATTATAGTCAAAGGGGGATGGCAAATAATGAAAACAATTAAAAGTGGGTGGCAAGAAAAGGTAATATTGAAAGGGGGTGGCAAATAACTCTATTAGTCAGAATGGGTGCCAAACAAATGTAATAATCAAAAGATGACAAATAAAGATGGCAAACAAAGGAGGATGGCAAATAATGAAAACAATGAAAAAGGGATGGCAAATAAAGATAATGCTGAAAAGGGGTGGCAAATAACAATACTAAACGAAAGTGGTGCCAAATAATGGTACTATTCAAAAGGAGATGATGAAAAGAGATTTTTGTCAAAGGGGGGGTGGGGGCGGGAAAACAATGATAGCAATGAAAAAGGGGGTGGCAAATAACATAACACCGAAAAGGGGGTGACAAATAACAATCATAAACAAAAGTGGTGCCAAATAATGGCAATAATCAAAAGGAGATGACAAATAAAGACTATAGTCAAGAAGGAATGCAAATAATGATAGCAATGAAAAGGGGGTGGCAAGATAAGGTAATACTGAAAAAGGGGGTGGCAAATAACTATAATAATTAAAATGGGGACCATTATAGTCAAAGGAGATGGCAAATAAGAATAACAATTAAAAGGGGGGTGGCAAATAAGATAATACTGAAAAGGGGGTGGCAAATAAGATAATACTGAAAGGGGGTTGGCAAATAAGTATAATAATCAAAAGCGATGCCAAATAATGGCAAT
Organism: Pictodentalium vernedei; assembly: GCA_031216915.1. Lineage (NCBI taxonomy): Eukaryota > Metazoa > Mollusca > Scaphopoda > Dentaliida > Dentaliidae > Pictodentalium > Pictodentalium vernedei. The sequence continues at coordinate 10,926,693 of CM062290.1, forward strand.
AATCAAAAGGAGATGATGAAAAAAGATTTTTGTCAAAGGGGGATGGCAAATAGGGGATGGCAAATAATGATAGCAATGAAAAGGAGGTGGCAAATAAACTTAATACTGAGAAGGGGGTGACAAATAACAATAATGAACAAACATGATGGCAAATAATTGCAATAATCAAAAGGAGATGACAAATAAAGATTATAGTCAAAGGGGATGACAAATGATGGTAGCAATGAAAAGGGAGTGGCAGGTAAACATATCACTGAGAAGGTGGTGACAAATAACAATAATAAAGAAAAGTGCTGCCAAATAATGGTAATAATGAAAAGGAGATAACAAATAAAGATTATAGTCAAAGGGGGGGGGGGGGTGGAAAATAATGATAACAATGAAAAGGGGGTGGCAAATAAAGATAATACTGAAAAGGGGGTGGCCCATTACTATAATAATCAAAAGTGGGAGCCATTATAGTCAAAGGGGATGACAAATAAGAATATCAGTTAAAAGGGGGTGGAAAATAAGATAATACTGAAAAGGGTGTGGAAAATAAGATAATACTGAAAAGGGGGTGGAAATAAGTATAATAATCAAAAGTGGGGCCAAATAATGGTAATAATCAAAAGGAGATGATACATAATGATTATAGTCAAGGGGGGGTGGCAAATAATGATAACAATTATAAGTAGTGGCAAGTGAAGACAATACTGAAAAACGGGTGGGAAATAACTATAATAATCAGAATGGGTGGCAAATAATGGTAATAATCAAAAGAAGACAAATAAAGATTATAGTCAAAGGGGGTGTCAAATAATGATAACAATGAAAAATGGGTGGCAAATAAAGATAATTCTGAAAAGGGGGTGGCAAATAACAATACTAAACAAAAGTGGTGCCAAATAATGGTAATAATCAAAAGGAAATGAAGAAAAGAGATTTTTGTCAAAGGGGGATTGCAAATAATGATAGCAATGAAAAGGGGGTGGCAAATAAACATAATACGGAAAAGGGGGGTGACAAATAACAATAATAAACAAAAGTGATGCCAAATGATGAGAATAATCACAAGGAGGTGACAAAGAAAGATTATAGTCAAAGGGGGATGGCGAATAATGAAAACAATGAAAAGGGGGGTGGCAAGATAAGGTAATACTAAAAAGGGGTGTCAAATAACTACAATAATCAAAATGGTAGCCATTATAGTCAAAGGGAACGGCAAATAAGAATAACAATTAAAAGAGGGTGGCAAATAAGATAATACTGAAAAGGGGGGTGGCAAATAAGATAATACTGAAAAGGGGGTGGCAAATAAGTATAATAATCAAAAGAGGTGCAAAATAATGGTAATAATCAAGAGGAGATGATGAAAAAAAATTTTTGTCAAAGGGGGATGGCAAGTAATGGTAGCAATGAAAAGGGGGGTGGCTAATAAATATAATACTGAAAAGAGGGTGACAAATAACAGTAATGAACAAACGTGGTGCCAAATAATGGTAATAATCAAAAGGAGATGACAAATATACATTATAGTCAAAGGGGATGGAAAAAAAATAATATAACTATTTTAACTATTATTATTATTTGCCATCCTCTTTGACTAAAATGGCTCCCGTTTTGATTATTATAGTTATTTGCAACCCCTTTTCAGTATTACAGTATCTTGCCACCCCCTTTCATTGTTATCATTATTTGCCATCCCCCATTGAATATAATCTTTATTTGTCATCTCCTTTTGATTATTACCATTATATGGCACCACTTTTGTTTATTTTGTTATTTGTCACCCTCTTTTCACTATTATGTTTATTTGCCACCCCCTTTTTATTGCTAGCATTATTTGCCATCACCCTTTGACAAAAATCTCTTTTCAACATCTCCTTTTTATTATTACCATTGTTTGGCAACACTTTTGTTTAGTATTGTTATTCGCCACACCTTTTTCAGTATAATCTTTATTTGCCATCCCCTTTCCATTGTTATCATTATTTGGCACCCATCCTGATTATTAAAGTTATTTGCCTCCCCCTTTTCAGCATTGTCTTTATTTGCCACCCCTTTTAAATGTTCTCATTATTTGCCATCCCCTTTGACTATAATCTTTCTTTGTCATCTCCTTTCGATTTTTACCATTATTTGGCACCACATTTGATTATTATACTTATTTGCCACCCGCTTTTCAGTGTTATCTTATTTCCCAACCCCTTTTAACTGTTTAACTGCCATCCCCTTTGACTATAATGGCTCCCGTTTTGATTACTGTAGTTATTTGCCAACCCCTTCTCAGTATTATCATATCTTGCCAGCCCGTTTTCTTTGTTATCATTATTTGACACTCCCTTTGACTATAATCTTTATTTGTCATTTTTGATTATTACCATCATTTGGCACCTATTTTGATTATTATAGTTATTTCCCAATCCCCTTTCAGTATTCTTTTTACTTACCACCCCTTTTAATTGTTATTATTTGCCATCCCCTTTGACTATAATCTTTATTTGTCATCTCCTTTTGATTATTTCCATTATCCGGCACCACTTTTGATTATTATTGTTATTTGCCACCCTCTTTTCACTATTATGTTTATTTGCCACCTCCTTTTCATTGCTATCATTATTTGCCATCCCCCTTTGATAAAAATCTCCTTTCATCATCCCCTTTAGATTATTAGCATTATTTGGCACAACTTTTTCTTATTATTGTTATTTGTCACCCCTTTTCAGTATTTTGTTTATTTGCCACCCCTTTTTCATTGCTATCATTATTTGCCATCCCCCTTTGATAAAAATCTCCTTTCATCATCTCCTTTAGATTATTAGCATTATTTGGCACCACGTTTGTTTAGTATTGCTATTTGCCACCCCTATTTCAGTATAATCTTTATTTACCATCCCCTTTTCATCGTTATCATTATTTGCCATCCCCCTTTGAATATAATATTTATTTGTCATCGTTTGATTAATGCCATTATTTGGCACCCATTCTGATTATTATACTTTTTTGCCATCCCTTTCAGTATTAACTTTTCTTGCCACCCTCTTTTAATTGTTAGCATTATTTGCCATACCTCTTTGATGACAATCTTTATTTGTCTTCTCCTTTTGATTGTTACCATTATTTAGCACAACTTTTGTTTTTTATTGTTATTTGTCACCCCCTTTTCAGTATTTTGTTTATATGCCACCCCCTTTTCATTGCTATCATTATTTGCCATCCCCATTTGATAAAAATCTCTTTTCATCATCTCCTTTAGATTATTACCATTATTTGGCACAACTTTTGTTTATATTTGTTATTTGTCATCCCTTTTCAGAATTTTGTTTATTTGCCACCCCCTTTTCATTGCTATCATTATTATTATCTCCTTTAGATTATTAGCATTATTTGGTACCACGTTTGTTTAGTATTGCTATTTGCCACTCCTATTTCAGTATAATATTTATTTACCATCCCCTTTTCGTCGTTATCATTATTTGTCATCTCCCTTTGAATATAATCTTTATTTGTCATCGTTTGATTAATCCCATTATTTGGCACCCATTCTGATTATTATACTTATTCGCCATCCCCTTTGAGTATTAACTTTTCTTGCCACCCTCTTTCAATTGTTATGATTATTTGCCATACCCCTTTGACTACAATCTTTATTTGTCTTCTCCTTTTGATTGTTACCATTATTTGGCACAACTTGGCACAACTTTTGTTTTTTATTTTTATTTGTCACCCCCTTTGCAGTATTATGTTTATTTGCCACGCCCTTTTCATTGCTATCATTTTTTGCCATCCCCCTTTGAATATAACCTTTATTTGTCATCTCCTTTTGATTATTACCATTATTTGGCACCACTTTTGATTATTATAGTAATGGGTCACCTCCTTTTCAGTATTATCTTTATTTGCCATGCCCTTTTCATTGCTATCATTATTTCCCATCCCCGTTGACTACAATATTTATTTGTCATCTCCTTTTGATTATTACCATTATTTGGCACAACTTTTGTTTATTATTGTTATTTGTCACCCCCTTTCAGTATTTTGTTTACTTGCCACCCCCCTTTTATTGCTATCATTATTTGCCATCCCCCTTTGATAAAAATCTCTTTTCATCATCTCCTTTAGAGTATTACCGTTATTTGGCACAACTTTTGTTTATTATTGTTATTTGTCACCCCTTTTCAGTATTTTGTTTATTTGCCACCCCCCTTTTCATTGCTATCATTATTTGCCATCCCCCTTTGCTAAAAATCTCCTTTCATCATCTCCTTTAGATTATTAGCATTATTTGGAACAACTTCTGCTTATTATTGTTATTTGTCACCCCTTTTCAGTATTTTGTTTATTTGCCACCCCCTTTTCATTGCTATCATTATTTGCCACCCCCCCTTTGATAAAAATCTCCTTTCATCATCTCCTTTAGATTATTAGCATTATTTGGCACCATGTTTGTTTAGTATTGCTATTTGCCACTCCTATTTCAGTATAATCTTTATTTACCATCCCCTTTTCATCGTTATCATTATTTGCCATCCCCTTTGAATATAATCTTTATTTTTCATCATTTGATTAATACCATTATTTGGTGCCCATTCTGATTATTACACTTATTTGCCATCCCCTTTCAGTATTAACTTTTCTTACCACCCTCTTTTAATTATGATTATTTGCCACCACCCCACCCCCCCCCCCCCTTTGACTATTATCTTTATTTGTTATTTTTTGATTATTACCATCATTTGGCACCTATTTTGCTATAATCTTTATTTGTCAAATAATCTCCTTTTGATTATTTCCATTTTTTATTGTTATTTGTCACCCCCTTTTCAGTATTATGTTTATTTGCCACCCCCTTTTCATTGGTATCATTATTTGCCACCCCCCCCCCCTTCCTGTCTATAATCTTTATTTGTGATCTCGTTTTAATTATTACCATTATTTGGCACCACTTTTGATGATTATACTTATTTGCCACCCCCTTTTCAGTATTGTCTTATTTGTCACCCCCCTTTTCTGCATTAACTTATTTGCACCCCCCTTTTAACTGTTATTATTATTTGCCACCCTCTTTGACTGTAATGGCTCCCCTTTTGATTATTATAGTTATATCCAAACCCCCTTTCAGTATTACCTTATCTTGCAACCCCTTTTCACTGTTTTCATTATTTGCCATCCCCCTTTGACTATAATCTTTATTTGTCATCTCCTTTTGATTCTTAACATTATTTGGCACAACTTTTGTTTTTTATTGTTATTTGTCACCCCCTTTCCAGTATTATGTTTATTTGCCACCCCCTTTTCATTGCTATCATTATTTGCCATCCCCCTTTGAATATAACCTTTACTTGTCATCTCCTTTTCATTATTACCATTATTTGGCACCACTTTTGATTATTGAAGTAATGGGCCACCCCCTTTTCAGTATTATCTTTATTTGCCACCCCCTTTTCAATGGTATCATTATTTGCCATCCCCGTTGACTACAATCTTTATTTGTCATCGCCTTTTGATTATTACCATTATTTGGCACAACTTTTGTTTATTATTGTTATTTGTCACCCTTTTTACAGTATTTTGTTTATTTGCCACACCATTTTCATTGCTATCATTATTTGCCATCCCAATTTGATAAAAATCTCCTTTCATCATCTCCTTTAGATTATTACCATTATTTGGCACAACTTTTGTTTATTATTGTTATTTGTCACCCCTTTTCAGTATTTTGTTTATTTGCCACCCCCATTTTATTGCTATCATTATTTGCCATCCCCCTTTGAATATAACCTTTATTTGTCATCTCCTTTTGATTATTACCATTATTTGGCACCACTTTTGATTATTATAGTAATGGGCCACCCCCTTTTCAGTATTATCTTTATTTGCCACCCCCTTTTCATTGGTATCATTATTTGCCATCCCCGTTGACTACAATCTTTATTTGTCATCTCCTTTTGATTATTACCATTATTTGGCACAACTTGTGTTTATAATTGTTATTTGTCACCCTCTTTACAGTATTTTGTTTATTTGCCACCCCCTTTTCATTGCCATCATTCTTTGCCATCCCCCTTTGATAAAAATCTCTTTTCATCATCTCCTTTAGATTATTACCATTATTTGGCACAACTTTTGTTTATTATTGTTATTTGTCACCCCCTTTTCAGTATTTGGTTCATTTGCCACCCACTTTTCATTGCTATCATTATTTGCCATCCCCCTTTGAATATAACTTTTATTTGTCATCTCCTTTTGATTATTACCATTATCTGGCACCATTTTCGATTATTATGTTAATGGCCCACCCCCTTTTCAGTATTATCTTTATTTGCCATCCCCTTTTCATTGGTATCATTATTTGCCATCCCTGTTGACTACAATCTTTATTTGTCATCTCCTTGGCACAACTTTTGTTTATTATTGTTATTTGTCACCCTCTTTACAGTATTTTGTTTATTTGCCACCCCCTTTTCATTGCTATCATTATTTGCCATCCCCCTTTCATAAAAATCTCTTTTCATCATCTCCTTTAGATTATTACCATTATTTGGCACAACTTTTGATTATTATTGTTATTTGTCACCCCCTTTCAGTATTTTGTTTGTTTGCCACCCCCTTTTCATTGCTATCATTATTTGCCATCCCCTTTGATAAAAATCTCCTTTCATCATCCCCTTTAGATTATTAGCATTATTTGGCACAACTTTTGTTTATTATTGTTATTTGTCACCCCTTTTCAGTATTTTGTTTATTTGCCACCCCCTTTTTCATTGTTATCATTATTTGCCATCCCCCTTTGATAAAAATCTCTTTTCATCATCTCCTTTAGATTATTAGCATTATTTGGCACCATGTTTGTTTAGTATTGCTATTTGCCACCCCTATTTCAGTATAATCTTTATTTACCATCCCCTTTTCATCGTTATCATTATTTGCCATCCCCTTTGAATATAATCTTTATTTTTCATCATTTGATTAATACCCTTATTTGGTGCCCATTCTGATTATTACACTTATTTGCCATCCCCTTTCAGTATTAACTTTTCGTGCCACCCTCTTTTAATTGTTATGATTATTTCCCACCACCCCCCCCCCTTGACTATAATCTTTATTTGTCATTTTTTGATTATTACCATCATTTGGCACCTATTTTACTATATTCTTTATTTGTCAAATAATCTTCTTTTGATTATTTCCATTTTTTATTGTTATTTGTCACCCCCTTTTCAGTATTATATTTATTTGTCACACCATTTTCATTGCTATCATTATTTGCCATCCCCCTTTGAATAAAACCTTTATTTATCATCTCCTTTTGATTATAACCATAATGTGGCACCACTTTTGATTGTTATAGTAATGGGCCACCCCCTTTTCAGTATTATCTTTATTTGCCACCCCCTTTTCATTGGTATCATTATTTGCCACTGCCTTCTCTATAATCTTTTTTGTGATATCGTTTTGATTATTACCATTATTTGGCACCACGTTTGATGATTATACTTATTTGCCACCCCCTTTTCAGTATTGTCTTATTTGTCACCCCCCTTTTCTGCATTATCTTATTTGCACCCCCCTTTTAACTGTTATTATTATTTGCCACCCTCTTTGACTGTAATGGCTCCCCCTTTGATTATTATAGTTATTTGCCAACCCCCCCTTTCAGTATTACCTTATCTTGCAACCCCCTTTTCATTGTTTTCATTATTTGCCATCCCCCTTTGACTATAATCTTTATTTGTCATCTCCTTTTGATTCTTAACATTATTTGGCACAACTTTTGTTTTTTTATTGTTATTTGTCACCCCCTTTCCAGTATTATGTTTATTTGCCACCCCCTTTTCATTGCTATCATTATTTGCCATCCCCCTTTGAATATAACCTTTGTCATCTCCTTTTCATTATTACCATTATTTGGCACCACTTTTGATTATTATAGTAATGGGCCACCCCCTTTTCAGTATTATCTTTATTTGCCACCCCCCTTTTCATTGGTATCATTATTTGCCATCCGCGTTGACTACAATCTTTATTTGTCATCTCCTTTTGATTATTACCATTATTCGGCACAACTTTTGTTTATTGTTGTTATTTGACACCCTCTTTACAGTATTTTGTTTTTTTGCCACCCCTTTTCATTGCTATCATTATTTGCCATCCCCCTTTGATAAAGATCTCTTTTCATCATCTCCTGCAGATTATTACCATTATTTGGCACAACTTTTGTTTATTATTGTTATTTGTCACCCATTTTCAGTATTTTGTTTATTTGCCACCCACTTTTCATTGCTATCATTATTTGCCATCCCCCTTTGAATATAACTTTTATTTGTCATCTCCTTTTGATTATTACCGTTATTTGGCACCATTTTTGATTATTATAGTAATGGGCCACCTCTTTTCAGTATTATCTTTATTTGCCATCCCCTTTTCATTGGTATCATTATTTTCCATCCCCGTTGACTACAATCTTTATTTGTCATCTCCTTGGCACAACTTTTGTTTATTATTGTTATTTGTCACCCTCTTTACAGTATTTTGTTTATTTGCCACCCCCCTTTTCATTGCTATCATTATTTGCCATCCCCCTTTCATTAAAATCTCTTTTCATCATCTCCTTTAGATTATTACCATTATTTGGCACAACTTTTGATTATTATTGTTATTTCTCACCCCTTTTCAGTATTTTGTTTATTTGCCACCCCCTTTTCATTGCTATCATGATTTGCCATCCCCCTTTGATAAAAATCTCCTTTCATCATCCCTTTTAGATTATTAGCATTATTTGGCACAACTTTTGTTTATTATTGTTATTTGTCACCCCTTTTCAGTATTTTGTATATTTGCCACCCCTTTTTTCATTGCTATCATTATTTGCCATCCCCCTTTGATAAAAATCTCCTTTCATCATCTCCTTTAGATTATTAGCATTATTTGGCACCACGTTTGTTTAGTATTGATATTTGCCACCCCTATTTCAGTATAATCTTTATTTACCATCCCCTTTTCATCGTTATCATTATTTGCCATCCCCTTTGAATATAATCTTTATTTGTCATCGTTTTGATTAATGCCATTATTTGGCACCCATTCTGATTATTACACTTATTTGCCATCCCCTTCAGTATTAACTTTTCTTGCCACCCCTCTTTTAATTGTTATGATTATTTGCCACAACCCCCCCCCCCCCCCTTGACTATAATCTTTATTTGTCATTTTTTGATTATTACCATCATTTGGCACATATTTTACTATAATCTTTATTTGTCAAATAATCTCCTTTTGATTATTTCCATTTTTTATTGTTATTTGTCACCCCCTTTTCAGTATTATGTTTATTTGTCACACCGTTTTCATTGCTATCATTATTTGCCATCCCCCTTTGAATAAAACCTTTATTTGTCATCTCCTTTTGATTATTACCATAATTTGGCACAACTTTTGATTATTATAGTAATGGGCCACCCCCTTTTCAGTATTATCTTTATTTGCCACCCCCTTTTGATTGGTATCATTATTTGCCACCCCCCCCCCCCCCCCCCCCCCCCGCTTGTCTATAATCTTTATTTGTGATCTCGTTTTAATTATTACCATTATTTGGCACCACTTTTGATGATTATACTTATTTGCCACCCCCCTTTTCAGTATTGTCTTATTTGTCACACCCTTTTCTGCATTATCTTATTTGCACCCCCCCTTTTAACTGTTATTATTATTTGCCACCCTCTTTGACTGTAATGGCTCCCCTTTTGATTATTATAGTTATTTGCCAACCCCCCTTTCAGTATTAGCTTATCTTGCAACCCTTTTTCATTGCTTTCATTATTCGCCATCCCCCTTTGACTATAATCTTTATTTGTCATCTCCTTTTGATTCTTAACATTATTTGGCACAACTTTTGTTTTTTATTGTTATTTGTCACCCCCCTTTCCAGTATTATGTTTATTTGCCACCCCCTTTTCATTGCTATCATTATTTGCCATCCCCCTTTGAATATAACCTTTATTTGTCATCTCCTTTTCATTATTACCATTATTTGGCACCACTTTTGATTATTATAGTAATGGGCCACCCCCTTTTCAGTATTATCTTTATTTGCCACCCCCTTTTCATTGGTATCATTATTTGGCATCCCCGTTGACTACAATCTTTATTTGTCATCTCCTTTTGATTATTACCATTATTTGGCACAACTTTTGTTTATTATTGTTATTTGTCACCCTCTTTACAGTATTTTGTTTATTCGCCACACCATTTTCATTGCTATCATTATTTGCCATCCCCCTTTGATAAAACTCTCTTTTCATCATCTCCTTTAGATTATTACCATTATTTGGCACAACTTTTGTTTATTATTGTTATTTGTCACCCCTTTTCGGTATTTTCTTTATTTGCCACCCCCATTTTATTGCTATCATTATTTGCCATCCCCCTTTGAATATAACCTTTATTTGTCATCTCCTTTTGATTATTACCGTTATTTGGCACCATTTTTGATTATTATAGTAATGGGCCACCCATTTTCAGTATTATCTTTATTTGCCGTCCCCTTTTCATTGGTATCATTATTTGCCATCCCCGTTGACTACAATCTTTATTTGTCATCTCCTTGGCACAACTTTTGTTTATTATTGTTATTTGTCACCCTCTTTACAGTATTTTGTTTATTTGCCACCCCCTTTTCATTGCTATCATTATTTGCCATCCCCCTTTCATAAAAAATCTCTTTTCATCATCTCCTTTAGATTATTACCATTATTTGGCACAACTTTTGATTATTATTGTTATTTGTCACCCCTTTTCAGTATTTTGTTTGTTTGCCACCCCCTTTTCATTGTTATCATTATTTGCCATCCCCTTTGATAAAAGTCTCCTTTCATCATCCCCTTTAGATTATTAGCATTATTTGGCACAACTTTTGTTTATTATTGTTATTTGTCACCCCTTTTCAGTATTTTGTTTATTTGCCACCCCTTTTTCATTGCTATCATTATTTGCCATCCCCCTTTGATAAAAATCTCCTTTCATCATCTCCTTTAGATTATTAGCATTATTTGGCACCATGTTTGTTTAGTATTGCTATTTGCCACCCCTATTTCAGTATAATCTTTATTTACCATCCCCTTTTCATCGTTATCATTATTTGCCATCCCCTTTGAATATAATCTTTATTTTTCATCGTTTGATCAATACCATTATTTGGCACCCATTCTGATTATTACACTTATTTGCCATCCCCTTTCAGTATTATCTTTTCTCGCCACCCTCTTTTAATTGTTATGATTATTTGCCACCTCCCCCCCCCCCTTTGACTATTATCTTTATTTGTCATTTTTTGATTATTACCATCATTTGGCACCTATTTTACTATAATCTTTATTTGTCAAATAATCTCCTTTTGATTATTTCCATTTTTTATTGTTATTTGTCACCCCCTTTTCAGTATTATGTTTATTTGTCACACCCGTTTTCATTGCTATCATTATTTGCCATCCCCCTTTGAATAAAACCTTTATTTATCATCTCCTTTTGATTATTACCATAATTTGTCACCACTTTTGATTATTATAGTAATGGGCCACCCCCCTTTTCAGTATTATCTTTATTTGCCACCCCCTTTTCATTGGTATCATTATTTGCCATCCCCGTTGACTACAATCTTTATTTGTGATCTCGTTTTAATTATTACCATTATTTGGCACCACTTTTGATGATTATACTTATTTGCCACCCCCCTTTTCAGTATTGTCTTATTTGTCACCCCCCTTTTCTGCATTATCTTATTTGCACCCCCCTTTTAACAGTTATTATTATTTGCCACCCTCTTTGACTGTAATGGCTCCCCTTTTGATTATTATAGTTATTTGCCAACCCCCCTTTCAGTATTACCTTATCTTGCAACCCCTTTTCATTGTTTTCATTATTCGCCATCCCCCTTTGACTATAATCTTTATTTGTCATATCCTTTTGATTCTTAACATTATTTGGCACAACTTTTGTTTTTTATTGTTATTTGTCACCCCCCTTTCCAGTATTATCTTTATTTGCCACCCCCCTTTTCATTGCTATCATTATTTGCCATCCCCCTTTGATAAAAATCTCCTTTCATCATCTCCTTTAGATTATTAGCATTATTTGGCACCACGTTTGTTTAGTATTGATATTTGCCACCCCTATTTCAGTATAATCTTTATTTACCATCCCCTTTTCATCGTTATCATTATTTGCCATCCCCTTTGAATATAATCTTTATTTGTCATCGTTTGATTAATGCCATTATTTGGCACCCATTCTGATTATTACACTTATTTGCCATCCCCTTCAGTATTAACTTTTCTTGCCACCCTCTTTTAATTGTTATGATTATTTGCCACAACCCCCCCCCCCTTGACTATAATCTTTATTTGTCATTTTTTGATTATTACCATCATTTGGCACATATTTTACTATAATCTTTATTTGTCAAATAATCTCCTTTTGATTATTTCCATTTTTTATTGTTATTTGTCACCCCCCTTTTCAGTATTATGTTTATTTGTCACACCGTTTTCATTGCTATCATTATTTGCCATCCCCCTTTGAATAAAAACTTTATTTGTCATCTCCTTTTGATTATTACCATAATTTGGCACCACTTTTGATTATTATAGTAATGGGCCACCCCCTTTTCAGTATTAT
>CM062290.1:10939446-10986781 GCA_031216915.1 Pictodentalium vernedei
ACCAATAAAATACACTCAAGTTATCAGGGGGTACCTACCATGGGTTATATAAACTGTTATTGAGGCTGAGCTATGATTCGGCTTATAGTGATACAATGTATGACATATTGAATAATGCAAGTTAAAATGCATCACTAATTGCAATATATCAAACACTGCACTCTAAGGGATAAGTTATCTTGAGGGTGTTCTGCTTGATTAAATTTCTAATATGTTCACCCTGGTGAGATCGGCTGGCTTAGATGAGGAGCAAAGACAATTATGTGAAGTCAGAAACAGTTACAGATTTCATCTGCAGAGAACAATGCTGTACAACGATGTATCCAGACTAATAATAATAAATCCCCCCCCCAACCCAGCCATGCCCCACCCAAACCTTCGTCAAAAGAATAAACAAATACATAAATGACTAAACTCATTGCTTTTTGCATACACATACCGTGGAACCTCTCTTGAGAGTACCAACATTTTTGCCAGACAAAATGGGGTCTTTCAGACAGGTGGTCTGCCAAGACCACCTACCTTGAAAGCCCACTTTTGTCTGGCCGAAATAGTATGTTGTCCTGTGTGTCCACATTAAAACACGCTTCTAGCACAAAAGAGGTGTGTTCCTCAAAAAGTGTGGTCTCTCAAGAGAAGTTCCACTGTATATATGAATGGAGAATGCAATGGGTTTCTGATGGGTTTGAGTAATTTATGATATTTAAACCCTTTACCTAACATTCTTTTGTAAAATACAAAAAAATAATTAAAATTCTCATATAAACATTACTGTTCAATAAGGTTACTTGGAATAAACACATGTATGGCTAACATTAGAACTGGCTGGGAGAGTCAGTTCTAATGTTATCCATATTTGTGTGGTTTTATTGTGGGATATATTTTGATATATAATCCACTTTGAATGTTGTTGGTTTATTTTGGTTACATTTATTGTGGCCACTGTGTTAGGTTAAGAGGTTAATGCCTCTACCTGAGTGTTACATGAAATTTACACAGAATGAAATACTTTTAGGAATGACTCAGAATGACCAGACTGCAAAAAGATTTTTTTTTTGCTACATCAACACCCTTCACTTTGATATTGAAGTATACTTTCTCATCCGCAATTATCTCTCTTCATGATCAACAATTTGTATGATATTTTACAAAGCTCTCTGGACTCTGTCGAATACCATATATATTGTTGGTTTTCTACAACATGTCTGAACACATGGAGAGATAACTATAGGAAAAAAGTTAATGATATGACATTCAAGGGTGGTATAATGCATTACAATAGAACATGCCTTAAGAGACCGATGTCTTTGGAGACCATGTTTTATATGGACATACATGGACATACCAGCTTTACTCCATATTTGATTTGTTATGGGAGACCATCTGCCGTAAGAGACCACTTTGGTCTGATAAAACGGATGTTCTTTCAAGACCTGTCCTACTGTACAAGGTCAATCACTCAATACTGTATGAATAAAATTGGTTTATGGTGCAGTATGGTGGGAAGGATGATGCAGAAGCATGTATTTAGTGGGGGTGGGTGGTGCAGATAACCCCGGAAAAAATTGTTAAAACTGGAAAAAAAATTACATGTGGTGGGGGGGGGGGGGGGGGGGTCCTCCGACCGGTCTAAACAAAAGATCGGCATCGGTGTGTCTGCAAATTTTTTCCTACCCCCCCCCCCCCTCCTTGAGTAAAGGGTAAAATGTCCACTACAGTTTTTGTGTGATACTCAAGAGTTTTCGGGCATAACTGTCCCCCAATCCTCGAAACAAACGGCCCGTACAATTCATAAAATATACTAAATACAGTATGCAAATGTAAACAAACACTTTTTATAATGAATTCCACATTCGATTGGTCTATTTCTGGTGGGGTTGAGACAATGGCCAGGCGCCCACTCTTGTAAATGTTTTAATATAAGGGAAAAGGTTCTTCGCAACTAATATTTTGACAACAGCCCATGGTATACAAAACGTTCGAACCTTGAACCTCGTGTTAGTCGTGTATATATGAGGAATACAATATTTTTGTGAAAAAAGAAATATTGAGGACACTCCAACCCAACCATATTAAAAGGAAAGAAATAAAACACGATCTGATGAAAGTAAAATAATTCATCTTGCTACAGAAAGTGTTGTTCCTATGCCAGAAGTGTGCTGTTAGCACTACGTCGTGCCGTTTTCGCCAGTTTGTAGCCCGTTGTTCTTCAGTGATACTTGCAATTACATGGTGTCGCCAATTTGGTACCCGTTTTCGACAACCGAAAATTGGTGGTTTTTTCCCCTGATCGGCTTCTAAAAGCGACGCATGTGACGGCGCCATACGCTTTTTACTCGCCCCCCACCCCAAAGAAAAAGCAAACTTTAAATTGCTATCTGGCCGTGGTTTTCGTGAAAGCGTTTACAAGTAATGATGTGAGCCCAATTTTAGACTCAAACTGGGGGTGTTGTAGAAACGCCCGACATATCTCTCATGGCGTCCAAATATGCATTTTTCATTGGGGAGATCCCAGGACCTCTCCTTCACACCAACGGAAAGGGGGCATACTCCCCCCCCCCCCCCACCTCACCCCATCAGGCCTGTGACCTTCGGAGATCCCTTCGGCATATCGGCCTGCGACCCCCAAATCTTACCTAGGCCCTCTGAATCAAAATCTCTGCGTCGCCACTGGATGGACGTTCCACGAACATGAAGGCTATTTTCATCGGTCCAAGCATGAAACGGAGCAGTAGTATGCTTAAAAGCTGAATGATCTTACTTTCATGTTTCTTTAAAAATAGTTCTTGCAGTATAGATATCTAAGAATCTAATGTGAAGTGGAAAATTATGTACAATTTATTCATTTATTTATTGGGGCTTAACGACTCTTTCACGGCTGGGGTGTCTGACAGTTTTACGGAGCCGGAGTACCCGAAAAGGAAATACAGAAGAAACGGCGAGCAACTGTCACATTCCCCAACTTACTAACTCCATACAGGCAGGGTTAGCATTGGTCGAAGACAAGTGCACCATCGACGTTCAGTACAATAAAAATCGATTGATAACGAATGTCGACACTTGAATTGGTTGTCGCTTCAGCATGTACATGCAGTAGTCATGACGCTGCTTAGGTTAATTAACTTGTATCGTACAGGTACTCAAATTTGTCAAGCCGAATTCCTAAAAGCTCGAATCGGATCCTAACAGACTTTTTTGTATGACCGACTGTATGTGTAACACAAGTCCAAGTATCAAATCTGGGAGCGCGATGGCTCATTGGTTAGGAGATTGCATTTCAAATTGAAAGGTGCAGGATTCGATCCGAGCCAGGGGTTACTGCGTAGTGTCCTTGTGCACGGCGCTTACTCCTAACTGCCCACGTAGGGGAACAGTAGCACTGTGACCTAATGCGTACTGCACATCGATGGTGCACTATTCTTCAACCAATGCTAGCCCTGCTTGTATATATACTACTCAAAGTTTGCTCAAAGTTTGCTAAGCACCAAACATATCCGACTACCTGTTTTACGTTTATATTTTTTTTATTTAATTGTGTCTTTAATGATTTAAGTACAGAAATTAAGATTTTATTTGTGCTTGATATTATTTGTTAGTTTTTGAATACGATATCCATGGAAAATGGATATTATTGGTAAAAGAGGAAATTTTTCAATTTGCCAAAAGTTGACGGAGCGAACTGGTGTGGGTTCAATATCGAGTACGAGACCCATTACTGTCAATTACAGCTTGACATCGCCTTCTCATACTCCCAATCAGGTTCCTGGTTGTCCTTTGTGGTATGTTGTTCCATTCTTGGACCAGCAAGGCACCAAGCTCCTGGACACTTCTTGGCTGGACTGGATGGGCTGAAATTGCAAGCTGCAACTCATTCCCGGACATGTTCGATTAGATTGAGGTCAGGGGATCTTGCTGGCCAGTCCATACGCTCAATCCCCCCACCCCTCTGTCGGTAGTCCCCGACAGCATGGGCAACATGAGGACGGGCATTATCGTCCATCTGAATGAATCTATCACCCACTACACCTGCATACAATCTGAAAATGATGTGTCAAATATTTGGTGCTTAGCAAACTTTGAGTAGTATATATGGAGTTATTACATTGCGGAGTCTGACAGTTGCTCGCCGCTGCCCATGCAGTGGTTCTCTCCTGGTACTCCGCCTTCCTCTACCTCCACCCCTACCCGTAAAACTGTTCGACACGAGGTGACCCTGGCTGACGAAAGTGTCGTTAAAACCCCAATTAAAAAACTACGTGACTCCAATCCTGACGAAAATGTCTCGACTGGACATATACTAAAAGTTTGCTAAGCACCAAATATTTGACACATCATTGTGAAATTGGCTTGTGACATATTTGCGATACTTTTGGTGGAATTGATTGAGGAATGTATTGAGATGGTCCCCCACTGTTTACATTAGCTCTCTTGACAGGCAGACTTTTCGTGACAGTCATGGAAAGCATATACCCCTTGGTTTTTCATGATGTTGTCGTGTACTGTCTACATATACATGACATGCGTAGAGTATTCAATCTTCATTTCAACAAAAACCTTTGTGATTTAAAGATTGAATATGGCGAATGCAAATGTAAGAAGTCATTTGTCTGAAGCAGAAATGTGGCGGGCTGCTGGGATGGGTGCAGCAAGGGGAACCCAATCGTCAGATCCTGGGCAAGATTTCAGCAGTATGGCACATCAGTAAGACGGCATGCTGGCGGCAGAGGGTAGGGCAACATCTGCAACTGAAGACCTTTTAGCTCAAACTTGACAAAGTCAAGCTGAGCTATAGCCATCACTTCTCGTCCGTCGGCGTACGTACGTACCTAGGTACGTACGTACGTCCACAATGTCCTTTGACACACCTCATAGGTCGCATTTATAATCAGATCGCTTTGAAACTTGGTATGCTTGTTTGGGTGACCTCTAGATGGGACCTATCGATTTTCTTCAATTTCCGTCAAAAAATATTACCGCGGGCAACGTTCTTAGAACTTGGTTTAGTCAGACCTCAATATTTCCCTTTGGCACTCCCTACAGGACACATTTATGATCGGAGGGCTTTTGTTTGGAGTGACCTCTAGATGGGAGCTATTAATTTTTTTCTATTTCCATCTAAAAATGTTGCTGCTGGCAACAACGTTTGAACTTAGTTTAGTCAGGCATCAATATATTCCTTTGGCATGCCCTACAGGACACTTTTATGATTAGTTCAATTTGAAACTGCTTGTTTGGGGTTACCTCTAGATGGGAGCTATCGATTTTCTTCGATTTCCGTCAAAACTGTTGCCACTGGCTATGACCTTCAATGAACTTAGTGCTGTTATGCATCAATATTTCCCTTTGGCACACCCTGCACTGCATATATTTTTGACCAGATCACTTTGAAACTTGGTATGCTTGTTTGGGGTGAGCTCTAGATGGGAGCTATCGATTTTCGTCCATTTCCGTCAAAAAAATGTTGTCGCTGGCAACGTTCTTGGAACTTAGTTAAGTCAGACCTCAATATTTCCCTTTGTCTCGCCCTACAGGGCACATTTATGATCGGATTGCTTTGAAACCTGGCATGCTTGTTTGGGGTGATTCTCTAGATAGGAGCTATCGATTTCTTCCATTTCCATCAAAAAATGTTGCCTCTGGCAACGACATTTGAACTTAGTTTAGTCAAGCATCAATATATTCCTTTGGCACACCCCACAGGACACATTTATGATCAGAATGGTTTGAAACATGGTTGTGTTTGTTTGGGATTACCTCTAGATGAGAGCTATCGATTTTCTGCCAATTTCTGTCACAAAATGTTGCTGCTGGCAATGACCTTCAATAAACTTCATGCAGTTATGCATCATTATTTCCTTTGGGGCAGCCTTTAGTGCACATTTTTGACCGGATCATTTTGAAACTTGGTGTGCTTGATTGGGGTGACCTCTAGATGGAAGCTATCGATTTTCTTCCATTTTCGTCAGAAATAGTCGCCATTGGCAACCACCTCTGATGAACATAGTAAAAACTTAGTGCAGTTAAGCCCCATAAGCCTCAATATTTCCCTTTGACACACCCTGCAGGGCACATTTATGATTGGACCGCTTGCAAACTTGGTGTGCTTGTGTGGGGTGACATCTGTATGGGAGATGTCGATTTTCTACCATTTCTGTCGAAAAATGTAGCCGCTGACTTTTGAACTTAGTTTAGTCAGGCCTCAATATTTCCATTTGACACACCCTTCAGGGCATATTTGTCATCGGATCACTTTGAAACTAGGTATGTGTGTTCAGGGTGCCCTCTAGATGTGAGCTATTCCTTTTTTGATTTCCATGAAAAATTATTGTCGTTATCACCAGCCTTTGAAGTTACTGCATTTGTACATCAACTTATCCCTTTTGCACTCCCCGCAGGGTATATTTATGAATTTCCATGACAAAAAACACAAAAAATATTGCCACAAGCAATGATCTTCAAACTTAGTGCATTTGTGCATTAAAATCTTCCTTTAGCATGCCTCAGAGGGGAACGTTCATTATCAGGTTGTTTTGAAATTTTCTATGCTTATGCAGGGGTGACAAAGATAGGAGAGATTGATTTTCTTTTCATTTCCATCAAATACTGTTGCTGTTAGAAACGATCTTTGAATTTACTGCACTTGTGCATCAACATTCTTCTTTGACATGGCATACATGCCACATTTATCATAAGATTGTTTTTGAACTTGGTGTAGGCAAGACCTTTAGATAAGAGCTATTGATTACCATTTTTTTCTGTGAAAAAAGTTGCCATTTACAATAACCTCTGAACTTAATGCATTTGTGTATCAACATTCTTCCTTTCGCCAGTCTTACAGTTTACATTTAAAAATGCATGGATTACTCTGACGTTGTGCACACACAATGTTGTTATGTTGAAATTTCACCAAATAACATTGGTACAAATGATCTTTAGTTTTGCCATTTCATTTATAACTTACCAAGTTCAAGTTTATCAAGTTGAGTTACAGTGTCATTGACATTTTCATTTGACCATTCAGGCTCGTAGGAACCGCTTTGCCACAGCAACCCAGCTTCACAGTGACCTTCACAATGCATCCGGTCTAAATGTTTCGACGCAAACTATTCAGGCAAGGTTGCACGAAGGTGGTCTCCGATCGAGAATACCATGTTTTCGCATTCACCTGTCCCAGAACCACCGCCAGGCACGACATGAATGGGCCATGGACCACGTTGGCTGGGCCTGAGAAGATTGGTGACCTGTCCTTTTTACAGATGAGTCAAGGTACTCTCTGGGCTACACAGATAGGCGGTCTAGGGTATGGAGAAGACCAGGAGAGCGATTCCATGCAACCAACATTGCTGAGCATGACCGCTATGGTGGAGGGTCAGTGATGGTCTGGGGCGGCATCAGCAGGGATGGACGTACAGAGCTCTGTGTCACTGAACGTGGTACATTGACTGCACAGTGGTATATTGTTGAGATCCTGAATGTCCACGCCAGATTGTATTCAGGCGCAGTGGGTGATAGATTCTTTCTGATGGACGATAATGCCCATCCTCATGTTGCCCATGCTGCCGGGGAGTACCGACAGAGGGAGGAGTTTGAGCGTATGGACTGGCCAGCAAGATCCCCTCACCTCAGTCCAATCGAACATGTCTGGAATGAGTTGCATCTTGCAATTTCAGCCCGTCCAGTCTAGCCAAGAAGTGTCCAGGAGCTTGTGCCATGCTGGTCCAAGAATGGAACAGCATCCCACAAAGGACCACCAGGAACCTGATTGGGAGCATGAGAAGGCGTTGTCAAGCTGTAATTAACAGTAATGGGTCCCACACTCGATATTGACGCCATACCAGTTCGCTCCGTCAACTTTTTGGTAAATTTGAAAAATTTCCTCTTCTATCAATAACTAGCAAGGTTACCCGGCGTTGCTCGGGCTGAATTGGTGCCCCTCTACACCCCACCCTACACCCCACCCCACCCCGGTACTTTTTTAAACCTCACCATTAGATTCCTGGTAAAAGATTACCCCTAGTAGACAACTTTGAAGACATATATCGGTAAAAAAAAATTTGGTTGTAACTTTTGGTGCCCCTCTATATCGGTGAGAAAAATTTTGGTAATAACTTCTGGTGCCCCTCTATATACCTCAACCCCACCCCGATACTTTTTAAACCTCACCATTAGATTCCTGATAAAAACGTACCTCTAGTAGACCACTTCGAAGACATATGTCGGTAAAAAAAATTTGGTTGTAACTTTTGGTGCCCCCCTTCACCCCCACCCTCATTTCACACATTTTTTTAAACCTGACGATGACCTCCGCCATAATAAAGTACTCCTAGTAGACCCATTTTGGAGACTCAGCGTGGCCCCATATTCATTTCTATAGCGGGCAGACAGATAGACAGACATACATACAGACATTCTAAAATATAGAATATATGGTTATCGTATTCAAAAGCTAAAAAGTAACGTCAAACATAAATAAAGTCTTAATTTCTGTACTTAAATAATTAAAGATATAATTAAATAAAACATATATACACTTTTCATTACAATGTTTAACTAAAATGTAAAACAGGTAGTTGGATATACTTTGACGTTTGTGCTTAGCAAACTTTGAGTAGTATATTATTGAGAGGTCCGGGCCGCACATCCTAATACCCACCCCTTAGGAGTTTCTTCCATTGGAGTCCATTTGTTCGCACATATGGTTACCTGCAGTATGCGATATTAGACATATGATGGTTACCTGCAGTATGCGATATTAGACATATGATGGTTACCTGCAGTATGCGATATTAGACATATGATGGTTACCTGCAGTATGCGATATTAGGACTAAAATTGTATCTGTAAATATAAACGTGAAACGTGCGATGGGGTTTCGAATACTTTATCGGCGTGGAACCAATAACAACTTGATTACAAAAAATAAGACAATTTTAGAGATGGCGTATTCGTCTGCTCCAGGCAAGCCTGAATCCGCCTCTCACAATAAAGTGCTGATAGTTTTCGTACCGTACAGTCTATTTGACGACGATTTGATTAATAAGATGAATTTAGCCATCTGCTGCTCACCTGATGTATAGATGGCGGGTGCACGTGTGTTATCATGGATAATATGTCCCACAATGCATATATCTATGGCTCCTGCGCGTGTCTCCTGTAGTATGGGACGTTATTAAATTGACTTCAAACGACTAGAAGCCATGTCCGACCCATGATATGATGTGTGATTCCCCCAGTCCCTGGATTCGCCACCGTAACAGCTTCCAGCCTCATTTTCAGTATTAATGACGCCCAAGTCAAGAAGCAAAACATACCCTTTTATCCACATAACTTTCCGATTTGACCTTCGGTCTTGAACTTCGAATATTACATTGCAATACAAATGGACGAAGCAAAACCGTTAGATAAAAAGCCAATCGTACCAAAAGTGCCCACCTGCAGTCAAAAAGTGCACAGTCGGGCACCTTCCCTCAGACAAACTGGCAAGCAGGACAACTAACTGCCCCTCGAGTCGAGCTGGCAGCCACGTCAACTCCGCTCCTAGCCGAATTGGCAATCAGACCAGTTCCCTCACGGTCAAATGGACAGCTTCCTCTTTTACTAGCGTACTAATTTTAGTACTGAGGCATTTTTAGGTGTGCATAAATTAGAAAACTGTTCTGTCAGAAACGTCAAAGAAATGTTGGAGGGTCAACAGTCACAATTGTACAATTTTTTATACAAATTTGCAGTTATTGCTTCTGCTGGAATAAATCTTTGAGCTGCATGCAAATAATTTTATTATATGATCTAACCCTTCTTCTGATTATTAAGCCCATTCATTATAAATAGTCAGGCACGACCACACATTAACAGAAACAGTGCCAAGAGTATTTAAGTGTCTTTTGTGGAGTTTTGGGAACACATACAAAACTGAATCTTCAATTCGTCCCCCAGTTTATATCGAAATTTGCAAAACTTGCTCAGTAAATGGGTTCTGGGTGTAATTTACGAATTCGTTTCGTATTTTGATATAAACTATTGATGAACTATTCATTTATTTATTGGAAATGTTGGGAGTGGGGTGGCTCAGTAGGTAGAGATGCAAGCGGAGAGATCCGTGGTTCGAATCCCTCTTGTGGCAACCGCGTTGTGTCCTTGGGCAAGACACTTAATTCCAATTGCCCATGTAAAGGGACGGCACGTCGATGGTGCTTTTGTCTTTAACCAATGCTAACCCTACTTGTATGGAGTTAGTATGTTGAAGAGCGTGACAGTTACTCGCCGTCGCTCGATGGTTCTTTCCGAGTATTTCCTCCACCCGTAAAACTGTCCGACACGAAATAACACTGACTGTCAAAA
The DNA here is from genome assembly GCA_031216915.1 of Pictodentalium vernedei. Classification (NCBI taxonomy): domain Eukaryota; kingdom Metazoa; phylum Mollusca; class Scaphopoda; order Dentaliida; family Dentaliidae; genus Pictodentalium; species Pictodentalium vernedei. The sequence goes on from CM062290.1 coordinate 10,949,785, forward strand.
GTGTCATTAAACCCCAATAAATAAATAAATTGTATATGATTTCCACATAACATTACATTCTTAGATATCTGTCAAGACCATTCAGCCTTTAAGATTTATATTTCGTTTCAAGCTTGCACCGATGAAAATAACCTTCGTGTTCGTGAAACGTATATCCATCCAGTGGCAGCGCCAGAATTCGATTGGGGGGGGGGGGGGGGGGTCCGGGTAAGATTGGGGAGGGGTTCACAGGTCGGGATGCTACGGAAGCGTTGAGGCGCCAGTTGAGTATTATTTCTATCTTGCACGTGCAAGTTAGCTATCTTGCACCTGCAAGTTACTATCTTGCACGTGCAGGTTAGCTATCTTGCACCTGCAAGTTACTATCTTGCACGTGCAGGTTAGCTATCTTGCACCTGCAAGTTGTCTGTCCGTCCGTCCGTCCGTCCGTCCGTCCGTCCGTCCGTCCGTCCGTCTGTCTGTCTGTCTGTCTGTCTGTCTGTCTGTCTGTCTGTCTGTCTGTCTGTCTGTCTGTCTGTCTGTCTGTCTGTCTGTCTGTCTGTCTGTCTGTCTACTATAGAAATGAATATGGGGCCATCTAGAGTGCCCAAAATGGGTCTACTAGGGGTACTTTTTATGGAGGAGGTCCTCGTCAGGTTTAGGAAGGTGTGCGGGTGGGGATGGGGGTGGGGGCAGGGAAGGGCATCGAAAATTATGACCAAATATTTTTTCACCGATATAGGTCTTCAAATGGGTCTACTTGGGGTAACTTTGGGGTAACTTTTTATCAGGAATCTCATGGTGGTGTTTAAAAAAGTGGCAGGGGTGAGGGTGGGTGGGGAGGGCCAAAATTGATGGATTTTACCGATATAGGTCCTCAAAGGGGTCTACCAGGGGTAACTTTTTACCAAGAATCTAATGGTGGGGGGGGGGGGGGGGTAAAAAAGTGACGGGATTGAAGGCCCCGCCCGGAGAGCGGGAACCAGTGTGCCGCCCATATGTGGGCTGGGTCGAAAAATACGCGGCCCCCATTTTCTGTTTTTTTTTGGAGGGTACTTTTCACATGACCCCTACATTTTCCCGTGCAGCGCAGGATAACTCTGCTAGTTAGTCATATTTGAAGATGAGTTCATCAAAATTAGTATATAAAGGTTCAACCGAGCCCCAATTTGCCGGACCTAGGTTCGAATTAGCCGGACCCCTCCAGGACTACGGAAATTCCTATCGCGGAGACAACCACTATAGGCTCATTGGCCGTGTCTAGTCGCCTGGCTATGTACGTTTCGCATCGCTTGCATAGCAGGCTAGGTGTGGATGCTTTATGTTGGCGTGTGAATGGGAAACGTCAGGCATGAAGAGTAAAAATGGTTAGAGTAAAAATGGTTAAATGGTCAAGACGACGTTGACCGCTATCGATGTCCACAGAAATGAGTGACTGGCACCTGCAAGTTGCTATCTTGCACGTGCAAGTTGCTATCTTGCACGTGCAAGTTGCTATCTTGCACGTGCAAGTTACTATCTTGCACCTGCAAGTTACTATCTTGCACGTGCAGGTTAGTTATCTTGCACTTGCAAGTTAGTTATCTTGCGACAGCCACCCCAGCCACCCTATCTCAGAAGCCCTGGCTCCCCATACGTGCCTGAGTGGCTTACATTTCCATATTTTACAGCCACCCTATCTCAGAAGACCCGGCTCTCCATACTTGCCCAGTGGCTTACATTCCCGTATTTGACGCGGTGACCTTACCTCTGCCGCTTGACCAAGAGCGACACAGTCGCCCTTCCCCTTCTTCCAGAAGCCCTTCACGCCACTATTCCCTAACCCTACCTTCTCGACGGAATACCCTAATCAGATCAGAGACCCGTCGACCTTATTCCACGACCCAGGCCTCCACGACCTGCGCCAGTGAACCAGGGACCCTGCACCGAGCGTTCCGATTAAAAGAGGCACAGCCACTCTTCCCCTGCTTCCACTACCTCTACCTCAACAAGCTCGAACAGTCGCCTGACGGGTCAATCATTGCTGGTGATCACTATAATCCAGATGTAGAAGAATCGTTCGAAGAGTCGCTGGGACTAACTCTTTGATTACTAATTTTCTCCTCGAAGGCTCATTTCAGGGAGTCGTTCGAAAAGCTGCTTTTGGAGCAGCTCCCCAGTCACACATCTGTATGAGTCGTTCGAGGTGTCAATTTTCGAGGGGCAGCTCTAGTGGCTCCTTGTTTCGAGCCCTTAGAGCCAACAGAGTAGGACAGAATCGATCAGGGAGAAGAAGGGTCGAAAGCCTGAAAAGGGACATCCCTGTTCCTGTTAAGGGGTATTGAGACCCGGCCCATCAGGGCCTACCCAACGGTACGGCCACCTATAGGGAGACATCGGCTATTCAAAGACCCTACAGACGTCCAGTCACTCACCTCTGTGGACATCGACTGCGATGCAATCCATGCGAAACGTAAATATCCAGGCGGCTAGACATGGCCATTGAGCCTATAGTGGTTGCCTCGGAGATAGGAATTTCCGTAGTCCGGGAGGGGGTCCGGCTAATCCGAACCTAGGTCCGGCAAATTGGGGCTAGGTTGGACCCTTATATACTACTTTTGATGAGCTCGACTTCAAATATGAACATGCAGGTGCAAGATAGGTAACCTGCACCTGAAAGATAATAACTTGCAGGTGCAAGATAGCTAACCTGCACGTGCAAGATAGCTAACTTGCAGGTGCAAGATAGCTATCCTGCACGTGCAAGATAGCTAACCTGCACGTGCAAGATAGTAACTTGCAGATGCAAGATAGCTAACCTGCATGTGCAAGATAGTAACTTGCAGGTGCAAGATAGCTAACCTGCACGTGCAAGATAGTAACTTGCAGGTGCAAGATAGCTAACTTGCACGTGCAAGATAGAAATAATACTCAACTGGCGCCTCAACGTTTCCGTAGGATGCCGAAGGGATCCTGCGAAAGCCACAGGCCTGGGCTGGGGGTATGTCCTAGCTTCCGTGGGACGGTGTTATGGGATCTCCCCCGGCCAAAATTCATTTTTTGATGCCCTAAGAGCGATGTATGAGCGTTACTACAACACCTAACGCGGTATTCAAAGGCCCCAAGATTGTGTCTAAAATTGGGCTCATACCATTATTTGTCAAAAGTTTCCGACGAAAACCACGGTTAGATAGCAATTTGAAGTTTGATTTGGGTGGGGGGGGGGGGGGGTGGGGGGCGAGGGAAAAGTGGGAAGCCTAAGCCCCCTATGGCGTTCTTACTGCATCCATCTTTGAAACCGATCAGGCGAAAACGGCACCAATGTTCCCTGTGGAAAACGGTGCCGAACTTGCGGAAACGGCACCATGTACTGGCAAGTATCGCTGGAGAAAACAGCACTAAACTGGTCGCCAAAGCTGCACGCGGTAGTGCTAACGGTGGAAAACTGGCAAAGGAACAACACGTTCTGTAGCACAATCAAATATTTTACTTTCATCAGACCGTGTTTTATTTCCGCCCTTTTGGTATGGTGGGGGAGGCGGAGGGTTTAGTCGTTGATATTTCTTTTTCACAAAATATTATATTCCTCATATGTAAACGACGAACACGAGGTTGAAGGTTCGAACGTTTTGGATACCATGGACTGTTATCATGATATCAGTTGGGAAGAATCCTTTCCTTATATTACAACATTTACAAGAGTGGTGGATGCTAAATGAAAGTCTGGGGGGGGGGGGGGGGGTGGCTGGCCATTGTCCAAGCCCCACCAGAAACAGACCCCGATCGAATGTGGAATTCATTTATAAAAAGTGTTTGTTGCATTTGCTGCCAATATATTACATAAAGCATACGGTTCGATTCTTTCGAAGAGTGGGGTACAGTTATGCCCAAAAATTCTTGAGATCACACGAAAACTGTAGTGAAAATGTTAGCCTTTATTTGAGTGATTAGAATCATGTTAGTGTGCAATGCACGCTCCAGTTGGGGTGAAAATCAAATCGCAACCCCGTTGAGATGGGGACTTCAGTTTCCACCTGCACTGGAAGGTGCACTGCACACTGCCTTGGTTGAATAGTCAGATTAAAAAGCTCCGACTTCCATGGGAACTTATCACTAGCTGCTACCGCAACGAGCTGGGTAATGAGGCACGAATCGTCCCTTGTATACTGCTATCTACGGTGGCTGAGAAAGGACATTCCAAAGCATTTTTTTAATTTTTTTATCCCGATCGATCGACTTAATATCTCGATCGATCGACTTAATATCTTGATCGATCGACTTCACTATCTCGATCGATCGAATTAAGTATCTCGATCGATCGACTTAAGTATCTCGATCGATCGATTTAAGTATCTCGATTGTTAATGGGGAATAGGGTGGACGAGGAGGGAGCTACCTCAATAATTGAGGATTATTGATTAAAAGTAGAGGTATTGACCGAACTCTGACTAAAGCATTTTTGGGGTAAGGAGTATCCAAGGATAATAAATAGACATTAGAATTGAATATACAGGGTATATATTAGTAGTTTGCCGTTAGGGGAACGGGAGGGTGAGTATATTGTAGGAGTGCGGGGTGAACAATACTTAGGAATTTGGGAGTGTCACTTTAATTATTGGGGGTGGAGGGTAGAGGTAGAAGAGGGGTAAAATCTCAAGATGGAAAGTGGGAATTAACCATGGGGAGGTAGTAAAGGGGAAGTGGGGCCTATTCGGGGAGGGCTTATAATGCATACAGAAAATCGGGGGGTTACACTTGGTATGGGTTTGTACCGGGTAATATGATAATGGTGTGTATTGTGATAAAGATGCTCTTTTATATATTTGGGAGCCCTTAAAAGGGCTGTTGCAGAGTGGGTTCAAGTCATTTCTTATACATCGGTCTCATTCTTTTTGGTGGTTTGTTGCGCTAAGAGGATTTCAGCAACCATAACTGAAACTTTTGCAGCTGTTCTTCAGAGGTATTGGTATTTTCAACAGTGGTAGGTCGTTCTGCGTCTTTCCAGGTATCGATATCATCGTTCTGGTGGCTTCTTGCTGGGAGGCAGCGAGATTTTCTAGTTTGTTGTGAATTCTGGGGGGGGGGGGGGGGGGGGGGGGGGGGGTCAGCCCGTGTGGTACCATTCCTGAAAAGAAAGAAAAGGAGAGAAGTCTTCGTCTGGCTGTTTTTAAGCAAGTATTGTCTGCCACTTGGATTTTTTGTGGGTAGGTACATAGTAATATAGTCTGCCTCTGGCTTTCCGTCGCGGTGGTGGTTGTGTGGTGGCTCTGGTGGTTCTGGAGAGGGTGAGGTGTGCGTTTTCCTCTTGTCTGGAGATTATCTTCTGGGACTTTTGTTGTTGATGGAGAACCGTTTCGTAAGATGGCGTGCTCTTCTGTGAATCCTCAGGCAAGTATAGTTTGCCGCTGAGTTATTGCCTCGGTTGAAGGGGCCTTCATCGGCAAGTATAGTCTGCCTCTGGCCTTTCATTGTTGTTGTGGAACCGTACCTGTGAACGGACTTTTGTGAGACCGCCGAAGAGAGGAACATCGCGGGTTCCTCAGCCGCTCTGCTATTGCTGGCCGGGATGAAAAAAAGTGAAAAAACCCTACGGTACGGCAGGTAGCAGGACCAACACTCGCACCCCCAAGGGTGGATGGCGACCCTTAGAGAATGGGGGTGGGGGTGGGAGTAGAATCCATAACGGTTATGAGAAAAAAAGTAAGTTGGGGAGCACACTTGCACCTAAAAGGGCAAGTGGTCCAGCAGGCGATGGCATGGAGTGCTCCATTTCCGGGGCCCAAGCCCACCCTGGGGTTGCAATCGTTAGTCATGCTGTTTGTTGGCTACGTTTCTGTAGTGTTTTTCCCCCTGATGTTATGGGTGGTGCTTTGCGTGCTTGCTGAGTTAATTATAATCTGTTGATGTTTGTGGAGTCGGACCAGACCGGTTTTGCTGAATAAGCACGCTGCCTATTGGCAACTACCACATTGTGGGGTTTTTTTAAAAGAAGAAGAAAAGCACTGGGTCTAAATTCCTGTTTTGAACACGCTGCCTGTTGACAGCCACCACACTGTTCGGGGGGGGGGGGGGGGGGGCGTTACAGTGGATGTTCTTGCAGCAGTTCGTCGCCAGGTAGTTATTTTTGAGGGTGTTGTTTGTTTTAGCAGGATTTGAGTTGTAGTCAGCTGAGACTGGTGCGATTAGGGGCCATGAATAATGATCGAAGCAATTATCTTTGATCACTTACCCACCTATCCGTCCACACTACCACACTACCACACGCACCCACCCTACCCATTGGGGAGGGGGTGTTGGTGTCGAGGTGTGGGGGTGGTCACGTGGTGAGTGGTGTGGCTCAGCGTTTTTTTTTAATTTTGAGGTTTAGTAGTCATTCAGATCGGAGATCAGTTCACTGTTAGAATTGAGTCGGTGGAGCGTTTTGTCGGCTATCTTTTGGAGTTGGATTTCAATCATATCGATGTCGGCTTCTTTATGTAGTAGTGGGTTCTGGGGTTGTCTCTTAGTGCAACTCTCAGCGCGTGATTTTGAATGTAGTTTTTGTATATAAGTTTTACCTATGTTTTTGGTTACTACCCCATAGTCGAGGACTGGTCTGATAAAAGTTTTATAGAGCTTTAGTAGCACCTGTTTGTTTGCCCCTAGTCTTTACCGGGGATCATTTTTAGGAGATTGATACGCTTATTAGCTTTGGCCACTGTATTAGAGATATGTTTGTTTAGGTGGAGTTCACTGTCAAATGTGACACCTAGAAAATGAAACCTAGCTTCGTTGTAAGTTTTTAGCTGGGTGTTGTACAGGGAGATATCGATACTCGGAACTGTTAGTTTTTTGGTAAAGATTATTTTTTTGTGTTTTTAGGGGGTTAAGTTTGATACGCCATTTGGCGCACCAGTCCTCTAAGTCATCTACTGCATCTTGTAGCCCATTTTCGATGATATCACGGCTTTTGCTGGCCGTGAACAGTGCCTTGTCGTCCGCAAATTGGGATATTTCGACGCAGTTTTCAGCGACTTTATGGATGTCATTGATATATATTATGAAAAGAAGTGGACTGAGGACTGAGCCATGGAGGTTCCAGCCTCCAATGGCACTTCTTCGGCAGTGGCGTAGCCGAAAATCTTGTAACCCCCTCCTCCCCCCCCCCCCGCGAGATAGAGATGGGGGCCCTTTTATAATGGTGGTTGCCTTTAAAGCGGAGCAAATTTAGTGATGTTACCGTGCACGGCATACAGGATTTCACATAGTACATACGCCATGAATTAAATGAAGGTATAACCTAAAGAGATTCTAAAAGAACGACTCTGTAGATTTTTTTCATTACATGTTTTAAGCCGCCCCCCCCCCCCCCCCCCCCCACCATCTGACGATACGCACATGCACGCCCAACATGTGTAGCTTGAGAGGCAACATGCAGGGGCGTAGCCAGGATTTCAAAATAGGGCGGGGGCAGGGATGTCAAAATAGGGGGATGAGCTTACATAGGGGTTCTGGGTTGAGATGCCGAAGGCATCTCCTGAAGGCAGAAGGATATGGGAGGGGTGTCCCCCTCCCATAGGTGGGAGTCTGGGGTCGAGATATTTAAGTCGATCGATCGAGATATTTAAGTCGATCGATCGAGATATTAAGTCGATCGGTCGAGATACTTAAGTCGATCGATGGAGATAGTTAGTCGATCGATCGGGATATTAAGTCGATCGATCGGGATAAAAAAAATTAAAAAACTGTTTTGGAATGTCCTTTCCCAGCCACCGTACTAACACTGCTTGAAAAATCATTTTCACTAAGTCGATCGATCAAGATAAAAAGTCGATCGATTCAGCTGATCGATTGACTTTTTATCTCGATCGATTGACTTTTTATCTCGATCGATTGACTCGATCGATCGACGTTTTATCTCGATCGATCAAGATAAAAAATGTCGATCGATCGAGTTAAAAAGTCGATCGATCGAGATAAAAAAATGTCGTTCGATAGTGATAAAAAGTCGATCGATCGAGGTAATACCAGGAAAAGGACACAGGATGCCCTTTCCCAGCCACCGTACGGATCACATATATAACCTCGGTATAATAATAAAAACGTACTTGTCATATATTGATGGGGGAATCGTCCCGTATGGCAATAATTATAAGCAAAAGGAATCTGCTGCGACTAAATTTGTCTTTGCTAGGAAATTTCAACAGAACCTCTTGATCGCGCATTCAATATCCCAGCCTTAACAGAGCCAAGTATTCCTTTACCTCTGTCAGCATTCCGTAACCTCAGTCAGTAACTATAAAGCACCTCCAGCATTAAGGTAATGTTCCGTTATTTTCACGACTTCTTTCAAAAACAAAATATTTCGCAACATTAATATATAACTCCATATATTTTCGCAGGAATGGAACCATCAGCTAATAAACAGAAGCTGTTCAAGACTTTAAGAAAAAAATGAAAATGGCTGGTTTTCTGAACAATGGTGATTTTGACTCCAGCGACGAATCCGGTAGGCCTAAAGAGACAAAAAGTTCAAAATATGCAGGAGAAAAACTTGCTGGAAATGCTAGGGCATCGAAACCTGACAGAATTATACACATAGGCTGGATTAACAACGGTATACGGTTGCGCCTAAAGTCAGGCGGAGGTATCAGAAAAATGAAAGTGACGAAAACATCGAAAAAAGTAGAAATATTAGCAGGGGCAAAAAAACTATTTTTTAAACCTGATGGTAGTTCACAACCAGGTTTTATTGACAACTTCATTTTCGACCTTCTTGATCATGAAGATAATCCAGTGCCAGACGTCACACTTGGTGAAATGTATGCTGCAACTGGGATTCCGGTCCTCAGATTTTACATGTCCACAAAAATGCGATTTGACGTTTCCGTGGAAGATGCCTTTACTTGCGGAGAGATGGACGACACTCTTCCTTTGAGTAGTCACGCTGATCAGTTAACGACCACATCAACTCATGATCTTGAGAATGAATCATTTGAGCCTGCAATTGATGATGACGTTATTGATGTCTTTTTCGATGACGAGCTTCCGGACCTTGACCCCGAATCTGTGCAAAAACAACTAGATGTACTCATTGCAGAGATTGATGCCAACACAAGAAAGGAGAACTCAATAACAATAGAAGTCAATCGGACAAATATCATTGTGGACATGATGTCAGCTTTCAAGAACCCAGCCATATTGAAACACAAATTGAAATTCAGCCTGAAAAATGAGATTGCCTCTGACGAAAGTGGAGTCTCCCGCGAAGTATACAACTGCTTTTGGGCAGAATTTGTTTCAAGTCAGTGTGACGAGGAGTCATTTGTGGTACCAACAGTGAACACCGCTTGGCAAGACGCTGAATGGGAGGCTGTAGCTAGGATAATGATAACAGGACTCACTGATCCTGGTTATTACCCAATTCAACTAGCTCCGGCTTTTGTTGTAGGTGTTGTTTTTGGAAAAGATAAAGTGACTCCCGAGATTCTATTGAATTCACTTTATGGATTGATGAGTTCTGGTGATTCCGATATAGCAAGAAAAGCTATAGGAAAGCTATGTCCGGTCCCTTTTCGAGAGAGGAACAGGATATTTGGATTGAAATCCTAGGTGGCCTGGGTTGTACCAAAATCCCACAACCAGAAGAGGTCAAGTCCTTACTTATTCAGACGGCACACGCAAAACTGTTACAAGCACCTAAATATCTTATGGATTCCTTCTCACAAATTGCGAGGGTTACTCTGGGTGAAAAGTTCCCAACAGTTGAGTCCATACTGGAACTCTACGACAAGCTCAAACCAACTGCTTTGAAATTGCTACGTCTTATAAAAGCCGAACCACAAGACAAACCAGATCAACAGTCACTTCAATTTTTGCAACAGTATATAAGATCGTTGTCCAACAACTCTGCAAAAAAGATGCTCAGGTTCATTACAGGGTCAGAAACAATCTGCATTGAAAAAAATAGACATCTTATTTATCACAACGAAAGGGAAGGGCAGAAGACCGATAGCACACACATGTGGACCGGTACTGGAGCTACCTAATACATACAGTTCGTACAGAGAACTCCGAGCAGAGTTTGATTCAATTTTTAGCAACGAGATAAACTTCAGAATGGATATTATTTGAAAACGAACGCATGGACGTTAATCATTTGAGTTAAGATGTAATTGCCAATAGCTGAAAAACTTAATCAAGCTGAAAACGATCCAAGGAGATTCTTTATTTTTGTAGCATTTAAAGCTATTTAGTTTTTAGTTAAAGTTTTACATCTTGCCAACATCCTATTACAAACCTGAGAGTTGTGAAAGTGATATGGTTTTAAGACAGGGAGTGGTAGTGATCTGTCTAAAATTTGTTATGTTTTCTTCATTTGAATAGTCAGTGTGGAATCACTCATTTGTGCTACCATTGTTATTGAATCAATGAAGCATGCAGTGAACATTCGTGATTTTGCATTACCAACATAATTATTAGTCTGTGTGAAACACACAAATTATTGTTTTTGCACTGTTTTTTTTTCTTTTTTTTTTTTCTTTTTTTTCTTTTTTTTCTTCTTCTTTTTTTTTTCTTCTTCTTCTTCTCCTGTCTTCTGTCTTCTCATCACTTTTTTGTCCGCAAGATAACTCGAAAACGAATTGCTCTATTTCGTTGATTTTTGGCATGCTGATATACAGCCACAAGTTCTCGGCCACCTATGTTTTTCAGATTCCTGGGGTATCAGGGGTGTCTGTAGGGGTGTTTTGAAAGTGGGTCATGCCTATATCTCAGGCGTGGTATGACCTACAGACCTGGGACCAACACCAAATGAGTCGACATGATGGAGATTCAAAATATGGGTCAAGGTCACGGAGGTCACCTAGGGGTCATTAAGTGCATTTTTCATAATTGCTAGAAATCACATTTTTTGACCCCCTAAAACATTCATGACATGCACACATGCATTTTGACGTAAAAAAAGTGGGCGTGGCCAAAATTTTTGAAAGTGGGTTACGCTCATATCTCAAGCATGGTATGACGTATGGACCTGGGACCAACACCAAATGAGTCGACACTCGATGGAGATTCAAAATATGGGTCAAGGTCACCGAGGTCACTCAGGGATCAATGAATACATTTTTCATAATTGCTGGGAATCACATTTTTTGACCTCCAAATGCTTCCCCAAAATTCAGACGTGCATTTTGACATGAAAAAAGTGGGCGTGGCCAAAATGTTTGAAAGTGGGTCACGCTCATATCTCAAGAATGGTGTGATGCATGGACCTGGAGCCAACACTAAATAAGTTGACACTTGATGGAGGTTCAAAAATGTGGGTCAAGGTCACGGAGGTCACCTGTGGTCATTGAGTGCATTTTTTCAGAATTGCTGGAAATCACATTTTTTGACTCTCTAAAGCATTCCTGAAGTCCATACATCCATTTTTACATAAAAAGTTGGTGTGGCCAAAATTTGTGAAAGTGGGTCATGCTCATATTTCAAGCATGGTATGATGTATGGACCTGGGACCAATACCAAACGAGTCGACACTCGATGGAGATTCAAAATTTGGGCCAAGGTCGAACAGGAGTCACGAGGGCTATTACCAGAATTGCTGGAAATCATATTTTTGAACCTCCTTGTGCATTCCCTTGATTGGTCCCTTTGAATACTGTGAAGATATATACCTTATCTGGTTTCTTGGAAAAAATTAACTGATTTTTGAATGAATATCTATAAATACTGTCATTGAAAACCTATTTCTTATTTCTTTAAAACTATTTTATCCCCAAAATAAGCCTCTAAAGTATTCCCATTACATTCGTAGAGGGATACGGTGTCTAAGCAGTTAGAGGTGCAGGCTGCAAGCCGAGAGGTTCTCAGTTCGAATCCTATCTGCGGCAACTGCCTTGTGTCTTTGGGCAAAAACACTTCACCCCCATTGCCCACATAATGGCATAGTGATGTTGTGTACTAAGACATACTGCATGTCGATGATACACTTGCACTAACCCTGCTTGTGTGGAGTTAGCATGTTGGGGAAGCAGACAGTTGCTTGTTGTTGTTGTTTGGTGGTTCTCTGTGTTCTCTGGTTTCCTCCATCTGTAAAAACTGTATGACACGAGGCGGGCCTAGCTGTTGAAGTGTCGTTAAACCCCAATAAATTAATAACATTCATAGAATGTCTTCTATGCACTGTTTGTCAACATGATAACCCAAATACAATCAATACAATCAATCCTATCTCAATGTTTTTGGTATACAAAATTTTTGAAAGACTGCCTGCCATTGGTACAGAAATCTCCAGAGAGAAAGCTGAGATAGAATTCTTTGTTACATTGAACAGCACTGTATATTTTTGTTGTATCATGTTACAAAACTTCAGTCTCAGTCATTGAAGAGAGAGAGAAACCTTCACTTTTCAAAGCATTTTTTTTTAAATCTATTTATTCTCAATCATAACTCAGGATTGAGAGGTTTTGAGATGGAGTGGTGTGTGGCTTTCTCGAAACACCTATCACAGTTACAAAGCAATAAAATGGAATATTTGAATGGTCAGATTTTAACCCTGTTAATACTTCGATGTGAGTAAAAAAATATCTTTAATATAACTCATGGCTACAGAATGTTTTTCGCTCTCTTTTCTGAAACATTTAATTCTATGTGGAATGGGACACCTTTTCAGTGTGCTTTCCAAACTAAGGGATTCTTAACCCTTTAGCCAACATAACGGCAAAAACTGGTCAGCTTTATACACAGAAATGTCTATTCAGTTTTAATTACTTTTTCATTTTTGCTTGAAAAACATAGCTTATGACACTTCATTGGAATGAGCTCATTTTTTAAAGGATTATTTATTTATTGGTGTTTAATGTCACATATTTCTGCACAGTGGTTTACCATGACCAGGACAGTTTTACGGGTGGAGGAAGTCAGAGTACCTGGGGAGAACCTCCGGGCAACAGCGAGCAACTATCAGATTCCCCACATACTAACTCCACACAAGCAGGGTTAGCATTGGTTTAAGACAGGTGCACCATCGATGTGCGGTATGCTTTAGTACACATCGCCACCATGCACCCACGTAGGGTGAAGTGTCTTGCCCAAGGACAGAGTGAGGACCGCTCGACTTGCAGCCTGCACCTCTGCTAACTCAGCCACTGCGCCCCATTTAACCCTTTACCCAATGGAGACGATAGCAAAATTTATTATTTCAAATATCATTTTTTTCAAATTTTCCAAACAATTTCAACAAAACCATATCATGGGACCCCTCGTTGGAACTAATATTTTTTCAACTTCTCAATTTGCATATTATGCGGGCGGATACGGCCGATTCGTTGGGTAAAGGGTCAAAGGATTAAAATGGAATATTTAAAACGAATATTTTAACCCTCTGAAAATCTTAATATGGGGGCACGGTGGTGCTGTGTACTAAAGCGTACTGCACTTCGATGGTGCACCTCTCTTTGAAAAAATCATTGAGAATAATGAAAACCATTTCCATTCTCACAGTGTTGTTCTAAACACACATGGATATAGATGGGACCTCGGTATTTTGACAATGCCAATAAGTCTTCAGACAGGCTCTTGGGGGTCTTCAAGACCTTTCAACGTCTACATTCTAACATTACTGCACCTTTTTACTTGCAATATATTTTCCAGAGGTACCATGCATGCACTTCATCATTGCCTTGCTAATATGAACATTTGCCATCATCTACAAATATGGCAAATCCGGAGTTGGTGGAGCCAATATTTATAAAGTAGTTTATGCTCATACTTCAGGTTTAGTACGACCTATAGTAATGGTACCTACACCAAATGAGTTGAAACTTGCTGGAGGCTCAAAATGTGGTCCACCTCTATGCGGTCAAGAGAGGTCATTAAATGCATACTTTTTTGACCTATTGGGAATTTCATTTTATACCAATTAATGCAGTTCTGAAGATTATACATGTATCTCATCATTCAAATAAATGGTAGCGGCAGTAATGTCCATTTCTGATTCCTTGATCGAACCCTATAAATGGTGTGCACATATATGCCTTTTCGGGTTTCTTAGAAAAATTGTTCTGATTCCTGCATGAATATTTTCTCCATGAAAGAATTTCACAAAAAGCAGTGGGGAGAAAGCTGTGACTGTCACATACAATAACATGATCTATTTATTTAATCTCATTGTACAGAATTAATTCCCAAGCCAAGTTAATATAAAAACAAACAACTTGATAATGAAGAATTCCAGTGTACATGTAATTGTAAAACTACACTGGAGATTTGTTATTGAAACCTATCACAATACTGTCAGGATGCCGGTAAAAGATGCAATACTGACATAGTTGAAAGTTCTGTTAACTGTGTTAGTGCTATGACTGTTTAAAATTAATTTATTAGAGAAGTTCTAGTTTTATGTATGCCTTGTTTAGGTCACTAGATGCTCTTTTAAGAGCAGGCTTTCAAATGAGCTCTTGGGTTTTTTTAAGGTTTTTATGACAATATCTCCGACATAGAGTCTATGCACCCTTTGTCAGCGCGACAACTCAAATACGGACCGTCCTATCTCTATGCATTTTGGCATGCTGGTTAACAATAACCAGTTTGCACTCATCTATGTTTTTTTCACCCGTTCGATCTGAATGTCAGATGACAGATCTGAAGTTGGTGGAGCCATTATTTCAAAGTGGGTTGCGCTCATTCTTCAATGTAGATGTGGACATGGGACTACACCGACTAAGTTAAACATTGCTGGAGATTCAGTATATGGTCCACCTGAATGAGGTCATCAAGTGCATATTATTCAGAAAGACTGGGAAATGCATTTACACCTTAATGTATTTCTAAAGTTTATGAATGTATTTCATCACTCAAATTAGTGGGCAGAGCCAAAATTGTCCATTTCTGATTCGTGTATCGAACCCTTTAAATGCTGGTCACATATATGCCTTTTCTGGTTTCTTATAAAAATTGTTCTGATTCCTGTATGAATATCTGTAAATACTTTTAACGAAAAACCCATTTCTGATTTGTTAAAAAATATTTTGCACCAGAAGATAAGCCTCCATAAATTCTCTTTCTGTAGAGTTTATTCCTGATACTTTAACCCTTTTCACACAGACTTGAATTTACTGGATGCAGTAAATTCTGTTTCTCTAGTTGCATATATGTATTTTCATTTGAACAGTCATTGCGGAAGGCATTGCAAATTTTTGTAAGCTACCTAATCAAGGTTGCGGTAAACGTTTGCGGCCTTGTGCCAACATAATGTTCTGTTTCATTCGTGAATTCGATGCGGAAAGCATTGTTCGATTCATATTATTCCGACTAATTAATTAAAGTTGCAGTGAACATTTATTTCATCAAACAGTTCAGTACATTATTTTTTATTGCATTGAAATTTCCCCTTTATAAACGTGATTGTTAGCTCACCTGACTTTTCGCCAGGATCACTCACCGCCTGTCGTCCGTCATTCGTCGTCCGTGAACATGATGTTTACGTCTTTTCCTGCCAAACCGCTGAACCAATATAATTGATATTTGAGATAATACTTTGTTATGTCATCGCAATTTGATTTTGTTCAAATCAACTTGCCTCATCCCTCGATAGGGCCACGCCCAAAAAGTGTGGGGGTGAGATTCAAATTTGTTCAAGCCATGTCCCTAGGTCCATATTTGGGCTCACTGTGGGAGCTCGAATTGTAACTTTATTCAAAATGAGGAATTTTCTTTAAAAATCTTCTTCAGATCCAGCAGTCGGAATGTTTTGATATTTGGTATGCAGCATCCTTAAGGGGGTGAGATTCAAGTTTGTTAAAGCCAAAATCCTTGGTTCACTTTAGGACTCCCTTTAGGAGCCCAAATTATAACTTATTGCAATATGAGAATTTTTTTCTTTAAAAATCTACTTCTTCAGATTCAGCAGTCGCAATGTTTTGACATTTGGCATGCAGCATCCTTGGGGGGGGGGGGGGGGGGAGATTCAAGTTTGTTCAAGCCAAGTCCCTGAGTTCATATTTGGGCTCACTGTGGGAGCCCGAATGATAACTTAGTTCAAAATGAGGAATTTTCTGTAAAAATCTTCTTTTTTCAGATCCAGCGGTCAGAATGCTTTTGATATTTGGTATGTAGCATCCCTAAGGAGGTAAGATTCAAGTTTGTTCAAGCCAAGTCCCTGGGTTGGTATTTGGCTCCCTGTGGGATCCCGAAATATAACTTAGTTCAATATGAGGAATATTGTTAAAAAATCTTCTTCACATCCACCAGTCAGAATCTTCTGATATTTGGTATGCAGCATCTCACTGGAGGAAAGTTTGTTCAAGCCAAGTCCCTGGGTTCATATTTAGGCTACCTGTGGGAGCCCGAATTATTTCTTAGTTCAATATGAGGAATATTCTTTAAAAATCTTTTTTTTAGATCCACTGGTCAGAATCTTTGGATATTTGGTATAAGCTTTTCTTAGGAAGGGCAGATGCAACTTGTTGAAATCAATTCCCTGGGTTGATATTTAGGCTATCGTGTCAGGTGAGAGCCCTCATGCCACCTGAGGCCTCTTGTTTATGTTTGCATCGACTAATGCAACACGGCAGGTTTTGCGCATTAAGAGTTTTGATTGTTTGTCATGCATTTTGTCAAATCACTTCCAGAAAATGATACAATTCATTCTTTCACCACAAGCTAGTTTCGTGTATTATTACACAATAATTGCATAGGTTTGAGATCGGGATAAACATATTTTTAATATTTGGTGTAAGTAGCATGTAATCTGATAACCATGGCCTATTTGCCGGATGTCATGCCGGATCTTATGGGAATTCAACACTGATTTGTCGGATCCCATGCAGAAACCTCATCTCTCAGACTCCAGGACCCCCAAATGTCCTCTCGCCGACACAGCCACTGTAGTGCCATTGGCCAACTCTAGTCGTCTAACTATGTATGACTCACATCGCTTACATAGGAGGCTAGGTGTGGCTGCTGAATACAGGGCGTATGTGAATGGGGAAAGTCGGGAATCGAGAGAGGAAACCTGTTAGATTGACTGTGATGTAGATGACGTCATGGTGAGTGCACGACGTCATTACGACACTGACCACTGTCGCTGTCTGCCTTACCCCATGCTTTCCACACGCGCATTATGTGTGTTAGTTGTTCCCTTCTCCAGTACAACTTGACTGTCGCTACCAAACACGAGTTGAGGCTTCAACTCAGCCCTCGTGTTCTCATTTCGGTTCTAATGTATGCGATCACTATCGATCACTGGCGATCATTTTCTCCAAACGAGGGTTGTCAGTTGATGTTTCAACTCATAGCCTTCATGTCTCGGTTCTAATGATCACAGTGATCGCCGCAAGAGATCACTAGTGGTCATTTTTCCCAGATGCGAGTTGTGAGGTGAGGCCTCAACTTACAGCGCTCACAGCCCTCACAACCATGAGGTCAGTAAGTTGAGATCTCAGCTCAGTTGTCGTCTGGGAAACTGATCACAGTGAGCTTTGTGGCGATCACTGTGATCATTAGAACCGATATGAGAACACGATGGGTATGAGTTGAAGCCTCAACCTCAACTCACAGGCCACATTTGGGGAAACGGATCACTAGGGGTCGACAGTGATCACCTATAGCAATCACTAATAATCGCTAGTGGCGATTACTGTTATCTTTAGAACCGAGAAGAGGGTTATGAGTTGAGGCCTCGACTCACAGCCCTCTTCTGGGGAAACTGATTACTAGTGCTCGAGAGTGATCGCCTATTGTGATCACTGGTGATCGCATGCGGTGACCACTGCAATCACAAGAACCGAGATGTGAAAAAGGGGGCTATGAGTTGAGGCCTCAACCGTGTGAGTACTGTGAGATGAGGCCTCTTCTGGTGGGTCTGTTATAGTGGGGCGACTCTCTCCCATTCACATACACCCTATGTTGAGCAATCACACATAACCGGCACTGCAAGCGGGGCGAACCATACATAGCCTGACAACTAGAGAGGGTCAACAAACCTGCATTGACTGTGTCAGCGATAGGACATTGGGGGTCCCGTGGTCTGAGAAATTGGTGGGGGCATGAGATCCAGCCAGTGTTAAATTCTCACGAGATCCGGCAAATAGATCTATAATATCACATTACATACTGCTCATGTGTTTATACAACCTGAAGTAGTGTATATATATACCGACATAAATAGAGATTGTTTGCGATAAGTTTGTGAATACTGAAATATCTCATGAGGGGCTAGGAAGGGAATATGGGAATCTTCATGATTAATCACGAATATTCTTATATTCCTTGTAGCCACGAACGAAATATTCCGGTATTCACAACATTGTCATGAATATGATAGGTTTTTATTATTATATGCTTTTTGCGGAAGATGTTTTTTTCTATTTCGAAACCTATTTCGAAGGAAAACCATGTGTCGTTTTGATCGTTTCCATCAGCTGATTCTAACAGGTTGCAAGAAAGGAAAATATAATTTCCGGAAACGGCAAATATAATTCCAGAAATGGCAAATTTAAGTTCTGGTCCTATATTGCGTGTTCAAGTCTGCTGGGTGAAAATACGCTTGTTTATTTTAGTGCAATTTAATGTTTAAGCATGTAATAAATGCGTTTATCATATGACTCGTCCGTTTTGTTCACTTTAAAACATTTGATATTTTGCTTTCATATTAATCAGTGATAAATAAAGCCTTCCGTCGATTTCATTGGGCAATTTCAAAACTAGATAATTTGATTGGCTGAACAAAATACAATTGGGTCATATTTTCATAATTTGCATAATTGGGTTGAAAGGTTTCATTGGTCAATTTTAAATATGGACAGTTTGATTGGCTGAAAAAAATACAACTGGGTCACATTTGCATAATTTCAGTGGGGAGAATTTACGTTATCTGTCCTATTTAGGTTGGGTTATATTGCATTAACCCTTTACCTAACATAACAACCAAAACCGGCCAGTGCTATATACGAAAACTTTTCATTTTTTGTTTCCAAAACATAGGCACATCGCTGTCGTTCCAATGAGGGGTCATAACCTATGTTTTAGAAGCAAAAAAAAATGAAAATTTTTATTTATATGATGATGATTTTTCCAACTGTCGTCTGCAACACCGTTTAGGTAAAGGGTTAAAAAGTCATACTAAGTCGTTAATTTGTGCATATGTGTGTCATATGATAAATAGAATATGAAATAAGTGTTTTTCTCATATGATATTTATGAAACTCTTCCGAATTTTTCGTTTGGGGCTCGCCAGAGGCTCACCCAAATGGAAAATTCTTAGACTCGTTTCATAAATATCATAAAAGAAAAACACTCATTTCATATCCTCTATTTATTTTCTTGTTTGGTAATTATATCAAAACATCATCTATGAAAGATGTTGTCAGAACGTTTCTCAGGCAACAGGCTGATGTTACTTGGAGAGGTTGATATGACTCATTTTATTATATGACTATCGTTTTTCTGTGCCAAATGCTGATATCGTTTGTTGACGGAATCCCAGCTGACAGAAAACGAGTGTGTGACACACAGCCGTATCTGCAGAAAGTGTCTATTTGCCACCTGGCTGGCAAATAGCTATTCCTCTTTATTTTAGCTATTTGCCACCCGGGTGGCAAATACCGTTTTCAGTAACGGGCAAGATTTAGTTTCGGGTTGCGTTAGGACAACTCTACGGGACACATTCACCTAGTTTGGACTCTAAAAAAATTGAAAAGGTGGGATGGATCAATAGGGTGGTAAACAGCGATTTTAAAAATTGTTGTATAATTTGTCCAAGTGCGGAGAACTGAAGGTATGTGCTTGGGCTACCACGTATGTGAAAAAGGGATGGGAAATAATGATCAAAATAAAAAGGGGGGCGGCAAATATATATAATAGGTGGCAAATAATGATAACAATGAAAAGGGGATAGCAAATAAAGATAATACTGTAAAGGGGGTGGCAAAAACAGTACTAAACAAAAGTGGAGCCAAATAATGGTAATAATCAAAAGAAGATGATGAACAGAGATGATAGTCAAACGGGATGGCAAATAATGATAGCTATGAAAAGGGGGTGGCAAATAAACATAATACTGAAGAAGGGGTGACAAATAACAATAATGGACAAAAGTGGTGCCAAATAATGGTAATAATCAAAAGGAGATGACAAATAAAGATTATAGTCAAAGGGGGATGGCAAATAATAATAATAGTTAAAAGGGGCGCCAAATAAGATAATGCAGAAAAGGGGGTGACAAATAAGACAGTACTGAAAAGGGGGTGGCAAATAAGTATAATCATCAATAGTAGTGCCAAATAATGGTAATAATCAAAAGAAGATCATAAATAAAGATTATAGACAAGGAGGTGGCAAATAATGATACCAATGAAAAGGGGGGTGGCAAATAAAGATAATACTGAAAAGGGGGTGGCCCATTACTATAATAATCAAAAGTGGGGCCAAATAATTGTAATGATCAAAAGGAGATGACAAATAAAGGTTATATTCAAAGGGGGATGGTAAATAATGATAGCAATGAAAAAGGGGGGGGGGGGGGGGGGTGGCAAATAAACATAACATTGAAAAGGGGGTGACAAATTACAATAAAAAACAAAAGTTGTGCCAAATAATGGTAATAATCAAAAAGGACATGACAAATAAAGATTGTAGTCAAAGGGGGATGGCAAATAATGAAAACAATGAAAAGGGGTTCCAAAAATAAGGTAATACTGAAAAGGGGTTGGCAAATAACTAAAATAATCAAAACGGGAGCCATTATAGTCAAAGAGGATGGCAAATAATAATAACAGTTAAAAGGGGGGTGGCAAATAGGATAATGCAGAAAATGGGATGGCAAATAAGATAATACCGAAAAGAGGGTGGCAAATAACTATATTAATCGAACGTGGTGCCGGATAATGGAAATAATCAAAAGGAGATGACAAATAAAGATTATAGTCAAAGGAGATGGCAAATAATGATAACAATTAAAAAGGGTGGCAAGTAAAGAGAATACTGAAAGGGGGTTGGGAAATAACTATAATAATCAAAATAGGTGCCAAATGATGGTAATAATCAAAAATGACAAATAAAGATTATAGTCAAAGGGGGGTGGCAAATAATGATAACAATGAAAACGGGCTGGCAAGATAAGGTAATACTGGGAAGGGGTTGGCAAATAATGATAATAATCAAAACGGGAGCCATTATAGTCGAAGGGGATGGAAAATGATAATAACTGTTAAAAGAGGATGGCAAATAAGATAATGCAGAAAATGAGGTGGCAAATAAAATAATACTGAAATAAATAAGAATAATAATCAAAAATGGTGCCAAATGATGGTAATAATCTAAAGATGACAAACAAAGATTATAGTCAAAGGGGGTGGCAAATAATGATAACAATTAAAAGTGGGTGGCAAGAAGAGGTAATACTGAAAAGGGATGCCAAATAAGTATAATAATCAAAAGTGGTCCCAAATAATGGTAATCATCAAAAGGAGATGACAAATAAAGATTATAGACAAAGGGGGTGGCAAATAATGACAGCAATGAAAAGGGGGTGGCAAATAAATATAATACTGAAAAGGGAGTGACAAATAACAATAAAAATGAAAATAATCAAAAGGAGATTATTTGACAAATAAAGATTATAGTAAAATAGGAGCCAAATGATGGTAATAATCAAAAAATGACAAATAAAGATTATAGTCAAAGGGGGATGGCAAATAATGATAATTAAAAGAAGGTGGCAAGAAAAGTTAATACTGAAAGGGGATGGCAAATAAGTGTAATAATCAGAATGGGTGCCAAATAATGGTATTAATCAAATGATGAAAAATAAAGATTATATTCAAAGGGGGATGGCAAATAAAGACAACGATGAAAAGGAGATGGTAAATAAAGGGTATACTGAAATAGGGGTGGCAAATAGCAATACCAAACAAACGTGGTGCCAAATAATGCTAATAATCTAAAGGAGATGATGAAAGGAGGTTTTTATCAAAGGGGGATGGAAAATAATGATAGCAATGAAAAAAGGGGTGGGAAATAAACAAAATACTGAAAAGGGGTGACAAATAACAATAATAAGAAAAAGTTGTGCCAAATAATGCTAATAATCTAAAGGAGATGATGAAAAGAGATTTTTATCAATGTGGGATGGCAAAAAATGATAGCAATGAAAAGGGGGTGGCAAATAAACAAAATACTGAAAAGAGGGTGACAAACAACAATAATAAACAAAAGTTGTGCCAAATAATGGTAATAATCAAAAGGAGATGACAAATAAAGATTGTAGTCAACGGGAATGGCAAATAATGATACCAATGAAAAGGGGATGGCAAATAAAGATAATATTGAAAAGGAGTGGCCCATTACTATAATAATCAAAAGTGGTGCCAAATAATGGTAATAATCAAAAGGAGATGACAAATAAAGGTTATATTCAAAGGGGGATGGCAAATAATGATAGCAATGAAAAGGGGGTGGCAAATAAACATAATACTGGAAAGGGGGTGACAAATAACAATAAAAAACAAAAGTTGTGCCAAAAAATGTTAAGAATCAAAAGGAGATGACAAATAAAGATTGTAGTCAAAGGGGGATGGCAAATAATGAAAACAATGAAAAGGGGTTGCAAGATAAGGTAATACTGAAAAGGGGGTTGGCAAATAATTATAATAATCAAAAGGGGACCCATTACAGTCAAAGAGGGTGGCAAATAATAATAACAGTTAAAAGGGGGGTGCAAATAAGATAATGCAGAAAAGGGGGTGACAAATAAGACAATACTGAAAAGGGGGTGGCAAATAAGTATAATCATCAAAAGTGGTACTAAATAATGGTAATAATCAAAAGGAGATCACAAATAAAGATTATAGACAAGCGGGTGGCAAATAATGATAGTAATGAAAAGGGGGTGGCAAGTAAACATAGTACTGAAAAGGGGGGTGACAAATAACAATAAAAAATGGAAATAATCAAAAGGAGATTATTTAACAAATAAAGATTATAGTAAAATAGGTGCAAAATAATGGTAATAATCAAAAAATGACAAATAATGATTATATTCAAAGGGGGATGGCAAATAATGATAATGATGAAAAGGGGATGGTAAATAAAGATTATACTGAAATAGGGGAGGCAAATAGCAATACTAAACAAACGTGGTGCCAAATAATGCTAATAGTCTAAAGGAGATGATGAAAGGAGATTTTTATCAAAGGGGATGGCAAATAATGATAGCAATGAAAAGAGGGTGGCAAATAAACAAAATACTGAAAAGGGGTGACAAATAACAATAATAATCAAAAGTTGTGCCAAATAACGGTAATAATCTGAAGGCAATGATAGCAATGAAAAGGGGGTGGCAAATAAACAAAATACTGTAAAGAGGGTGACAAATAACAATAATAAACAAAAGTTGTGCCAAGGAGATGACAAATAAAGATTGTAGTCAACGGGGATGGCAAATAATGATACCAATGAAAAGGGGATGGCAAATAAAGATAATACTGAAAAGGGGTGGCCCATTACTATAATAATGAAAAATGGTGCCAAATAACAGTAATAATCAAAAGGAGATGACAAATAAAAGTTATATTCAAAGGGGGACGGCAAATAATGATAGCAATGAAAAGTGGGTGGCAAATAAACAAAATACTGAAAAGGGGTGACAAATAACAATAATAAACAAAAGTTGTGCCAAATAATGGTAATAATCTAAAGGAGATGATGAAAAGAGATTTTTATCAAAGGGGGATGGCAAATAATGATAGCAATGAAAAGGGGTGGCAAATAAACAAAATACTGTAAAGAGGGTGACAAATAACAATAATAAACAAAAGTTGTGCCAAATAATGGTAATAATCAAAAGGAGATGACAAATAAAGATTTTAGTCAACGGGGATGGCAAATAATGATACCAATGAAAAGGGGGTGGCAAATAAAGATAATACTGAAAAGGGGGTGGCCCATTACTATAATAATCAAAAGTGGTGCAAAATAATGGTAATTATCAAAAGGAGATGACGAATAAAGGTTATATTCAAAGGGGGATGGCAAATAATGATTGCAATGAAAAGGGGGTGGCAAATAAACAAAATACTGAAAAGGGGTGACAAATAACAAAAATAAACAAAAGTTGTACCAAATAATGGTAATAATCTAAAGGAGATGATGAAAAGAGATTTTTATCAAAGGGGGATGGCAAATAATGATAGCAATGAAAAGGGGGTGGCACATAAACAAAATACTGTAAAGAGGCTGACAAATAACAATAATAAACACAAGTTCTGCCAAATAATGGTAATAATCAAAAGGAGATGACAAATAAAGGGGTGGAAAATAAAGATAATACTGAAAAGGGGGTGGCCCATTACTATAATAATCAAAAGTGGTGCCAAATAATGGTAATAATGAAAAGGAGATGACAAATAAAGGTTATATTCAAAGGGGGATGGCAAATAATGATAGCAATGAAAAGGGGGTGGCAAATAAACATAATACTGGAAAGGGGGTGACAAATAACAATAAAAAACAAAAGTTGTGCCAAATAATGTTAAGAATCAAAAGGAGATGACAAATAAAGATTGTAGTCAAAGGGGGATGGCTAATAATGAAAACAATGAAAAGGGGTTGCAAGATAAGGTAATACTGAAAGGGGGGTTGGCAAATAACTATAATAATCAAAAGGGGAGCCATTACAGTCAAAGAGGGTGGCAAATAATAATAACAGTTAAAAGGGGGGGGGGGGGGGTGCAAATAAGATAATGCAGAAAAGGGGGTGACAAATAAGACAATACTGAAAAGGGGATGGCAAATAAGTATAATCATCAAAAGTGGGGCCAAATAATGGTAATAATCAAAACGAGATCACAAATAAAGATTATAGAGAAGGGGGGTGGCAAATGATGATACCAATGAAAAGGGGGTGGCAAATAAAGATAATACTGAAAAGGGGGTGGCCCATTACTATAATAATCAAAAGTGGTGCCAAATTATGGTAATAATCAAAAGGAGATGACAAATAAAGGTTTTATTCAAAGGGGGATGGCAAATAATGATAGCAATGAAAACGGTGTGACAAATAAACATAATACTGAAAAGGGGTGACAAATAACAATAAAAAATGGACATAATCAAAAGGAGATTATTTGACAAATAAAGATTATAGTAAAATAGGTGCCAAATGATGGTAATAATAAAAAAATGACAAATAAAGATTATAGTCAAAGGGGGGGGGGGGGGGTGTGGTGGCAAATAATCATAACAATTAAAAGAGGGTGGCAAGAAAAGTTAATACTGAAAGGGGATGGCAAATAAGTGTAATAATCAGAATGGGTGCCAAATAGTGGTATTAATCAAATGATGAAAAATAAAGATTATATTCAAAGGGGATGGCAAATAATGATAACGATGAAAAGGGGATGGGAAATAAAGATTATACTGAAATAGGGGTGGCAAATAGCAATACTAAACAAACATGGTGCCAAATAATGCTAATAATCTAAAGGAGATGATGAAAGGAGATTTTTATCAAAGGGGGATGGCAAATAATGATAGCAATGAAAAAAGGGGTGGGAAATAAACAAAATACTGAAAAGGGGTGACAAATAACAATAATAAACAAAAGTTGTGCCAAATAATGCTAATAATCTAAAGGAGATGATGAAAAGAGATTTTTATGAAAGGGGATGGCAAATAATGATAGCAATGAAAAGAGGGTGGCAAATAAACAAAATACTGTAAAGAGGGTGACAAATAACAATAATATACAAAAGTTGTGCCAAGGAGATGACAAATAAAGATTGTAGTCAACGGGGATGGCAAATAATGATACCAATGAAAAGGGGATGGCAAATAAAGATAATACTGAAAAGGGGTGGCCCATTACTATAATAATAAAAAATGGTGCCAAATAACGGTAATAATCAAAAGGAGATGACAAATAAAAGTTATATTCAAAGGGGGATGGCAAATAATGATAGCAATGAAAAGAGGGCAAATGAACAAAATACTGAAAAGGGGTGACAAATAACAATAATAAACAAAAGTTGTGCCAAATAATGGTAATAATCTAAAGGAGATGATGAAAAGAGATTTTTATGAAAGGGGATGGCAAATAATGATAGCAATGAAAAGAGGGTGGCAAATAAACAAAATACTGTAAAGAGGGTGACAAATAACAATAATATACAAAAGTTGTGCCAAGGAGATGACAAATAAAGATTGTAGTCAACGGGGATGGCAAATAATGATACCAATGAAAAGGGGATGGCAAATAAAGATAATACTGAAAAGGGGTGGCCCATTACTATAATAATAAAAAATGGTGCCAAATAACGGTAATAATCAAAAGGAGATGAAAAATAAAAGTTATATTCAAAGGGGGATGGCAAATAATGATAGCAATGAAAAGAGGGTGGCAAATGAACAAAATACTGAAAAGGGGTGACAAATAACAATAATAAACAAAAGTTGTGCCAAATAATGGTAATAATCTAAAGGAGATGATGAAAAGAGATTTTTATCAAAGGGGGATGGCAAATAATGATAGCAATGAAAAGTGGGTGGCAAATCAACAAAATACTGAAAAGGGGTGACAAATAACAATAATAAACAAAAGTTGTGCCAAATAATGGTAATAATCTAAAGGAGATGATGAAAAGAGATTTTTATCAAAGGGGGGTGGCAAATAATGATAGCAATGAAAAGGGGGTGGCAAATAAACAAAATACTGTAAAGAGCGTGACAAATAACAATAATAAACAGAAGTTGTGCCAAATAATGGTAATAATCAAAAGAAGATGACAAATAAAGATTGTATTCAATGGGGATGGCAAATAATGATACCAATGAAAAGAGGATGGCAAATAAAGATAATACTGAAAAGGGGTGGCCAATTACTATAATAATCAAAAATGGTGCCAAATAACGGTAATAATCAAAAGGAGATGACAAATAAAAGTTATATTCAAAGGGGGATGGCAAATAATGATAGCAATGAAAAGTGGATGGCAAATAAACAAAATACTGAAAAGGGGTGACAAATAACAATAATAAACAAAAGTTGTGCCAAATAAAGGTAATAATCTAAAGGAGATGATGAAAAGAGATTTTTAAATAATGATAGCAATGAAAAGGGGTGGCAAATAAACAAAATACTGTAAAGAGGGTGACAAATAACAATAATAAACAAAAGTTGTGCCAAATAATGGTAATAATCAAAAGGAGATGACAAATAAAGATTGTATTCAAAGGGGGTGGCAAATAAAGATAATACTGAAAAGGGGTGGCCCGTTACTATAATAATCAAAAGTGGTGCCAAATACTGGTAATAATCAAAAGGAGATGACAAAGGTTGTATTCAAAGGGGGATGGCAAATAATGATAGCAATGAAAAGGGGGTGGCAAATAAATATAATACTGGAAAGGCGGTGACAAATAACAATAAAAAACAAAAGTTGTGCCAAATAATGTTAAGAATCAAAAGGAGATGACAAATAAAGATTGTAGTCAAAGGGGGATGGCTAATAATGAAAACAATGAAAAGGGGTTGCAAGATAAGGTAATACTGAAAGGGGGTTTGGCAAATAACTATAATAATCAAAAAGGGAGCCATTACAGTCAAAGAGGGTGGCAAATAATAATAACAGTTAAAAGGGGGTGCAAATAAGATAATGCAGAAAAGGGGGTGACAAATAAGACAATACTGAAAAGGGGGTGGCAAATAAGTATAATCATCAAAAGTGGTGCCAAATAATGGTAATAATCAAAAGGAGATCACAAATAAAGATTATAGAGAAGGGGGGTGGCAAATAATGATACCAATGAAAAGGGGGTGGCAAATAAAGATAATACTGAAAAGGGGGTGTCCCATTACTACAATAATCAAAAGTGGTGCCAAATTATGGTAATAATCAAAAGGAGATGACAAATAAAGGTTTTATTCAAAGGGGGATGGCAAATAATGATAGCAATGAAAACGGTGTGACAAATAAACATAATACTGAAAAGGGGGTGACAAATAACAATAAAAAATGGAAATAATCAAAAGGAGATTATTTGTCAAATAAAGATTATAGTAAAATAGGTGCCAAATGATGGCAATAATGAAAGGGAGATGACAAATAAAGATTATAGTCAAAGGGGGAGGGGGTGGTGGCAAATAATCATAACAATTAAAAGAGGGTGGCGAGAAAAGTTAATACTGAAAGGGGATGGCAAATAAGTGTAATAATCAGAATGGGCACCAAATAATGGTATTAATCAAATGATGAAAAATAAAGATTATATTCAAAGGGGATGGCAAATAATGATAACGATGAAAAGGGGATGGTAAATAAAGATTATACTGAAATAGGGGTGGCAAATAGCAATACTAAACAAACATGGTGCCAAATAATGCTAATAATCTAAAGGAGATGATGAAAAGAGATTTTTATCAAAGGGGGATGGCAAATAATGATAGCAATGAAAAGGGGGTGGCAAATAAACAAAATACTGTAAAGAGCGAGACAAATAACAATAATAAACAAAAGTTGTGCCAAATAATCGTAATAATCAAAAGGAGATGACAAATAAAGATTGTAGTCAACGGGGATGGCAAATAATGATACCAATGAAAAGGGGGTGGCAAATAAAGATAATACTGAAAAGGGGGTGGCCCATTACTATAATAATCAAAAGTGGTGCCAAATAATGGTAATAATGAAAAGGAGATGACAAATAAAGGTTATATTCAAAGGGGGATGGCAAATAATGATAGCAATGAAAAGGGGGGTGGCAAATAAACATAATACTGGAAAGGGGGTGACAAATAACAATAAAAAACAAAAGTTGTGCCAAATAATGTTAAGAATCAAAAGGAGATGACAAATAAAGATTGTAGTCAAAGGGGGATGGCGAATAATGAAAACAATGAAAAGGGGTTGCAAGATAAGGTAATACTGAAAGGGGGGGTTGGCAAATAACTATAATAATCAAAAGGGGAGCCATTACAGTCAAAGAGGGTGGCAAATAATAATAACAGTTAAAAGGGAGGTGCAAATAAGATAATGCAGAAAAGGGGGGTGACAAATAAGACAATACTGAAAAGGGGGTGGCAAATAAGTATAATCATCAAAAGTGGTGCCAAATAATGGTAATAATTAAAACAAGATCACAAATAAAGATTATAGACAAGGTGGGGGGGGGGTGGCAAATAATGATACCAATGAAAAGGGGGTGGCAAATAAAGATAATACTGAAAAGGGGGTGGCCCATTACTATAATAATCAAAAGTGGTGCCAAATTATGGTAATAATCAAAAGGAGATGACAAATAAAGGTTTTATTCAAAGGGGGATGGCAAATAATGATAGCAAAGAAAACGGTGTGTGACAAATAAACATAATACTGAAAAGGGGGTGACAAATAACAATAAAAAATGGAAATAATCAAAAGGAGATTATTTGACAAATAAAGATTATAGTAAAATATGTGCCAAATGATGGTAATAATCAAAAAAGGACAAATAAAGATTATAGTCAAGGGGGGGGGGGGGGTTGTGGCAAATAATGATAACAATTAAAAGAGGGTGGCAAGAAAAGTTAATACTGAAAGGGGATGGCAAATAAGTGTAATAATCAGAATGGGTGCCAAATAATGGCATTAATCAAACGATGACAAATAAAGATTATATTCAAAGGGGATGGCAAATAATGATAACGATGAAAAGGGGATGGTAAATAAAGATTATACTGAAATAGAGGTGGCAAATATCAATACTAAACAAACGTGGTGCCAAATAATGCTAATAATCTAAAGGACATGATGAAAGGAGATTTTTATCAAAGGGGGATGGCAAATAATGATAGCAATGAAAAAAGGGGTGGCAAATATACAAAATACTGAAAAGGGGTGACAAATAACAATAATAAACAAAAGTTGTGCCAAATAATGCTAATAATCTAAAGGGGATGATGAAAGGAGATTTTTATCAAAGGGGGATGGCAAATAATGATAGCAATGAAAAGGGGGTGGCAAATAAACAAAATACTGTAAAGAGGGTGACAAATAACAATAATAAACAAAAGTTGTGCCAAGGAGATGACAAATAAAGATTGTAGTCAACGGGGATGGAAAATAATGATACCAATGAAAAGGGGATGGCAAATAAAGATAATACTGAAAAGAGGTGGCCCATTACTATAATAATCAAAAATGGTGCCAAATAATGGTAATAATCAAAAGGAGATGACAAATAAAAGTTATATTCTAAGGGGGATGGCAAATAATGATAGCAATGAAAAGTGGGTGGCAAATAAACAAAATACTGAAAATGGGTGACAAATAACAATAATAAACAAAAGTTGTGCCAAATAATGGTAATAATCTAAAGGAGATGATGAAAAGAGATCTTTATCAAAGGGGGATGGCAAATAATGATAGCAATGAAAAGGGGTGGCAAAAAAACAAAATACTGTAAAGAGGGTGTCAAATAACAACAATAAATAAAAGTTGTGCCAAATAATGGTAATAATCAAAAGGAGATGACAAATAAAGATTGTAGTCAACGCGGATGGCAAATAATGATACCAATGAAAAGGGGGTGGCAAATAAAGATAATACTGAAAAGGGGGTGGCCCATTACTATAATAATCAAAAGTGGTGCCAAATAATGGTAATAATTAAAAGGAGATGACAAAGGTTATATTCAAAGGGGGATGGCAAATAATGATAGCAATGAAAAGGGGGGTGGCAAATAAACATAATACTGGAAAGGGGGTGACAAATAACAATAAAAAACAAAAGTTGTGCCAAATAATGGTAATAATCAAAAGGAGATGACAAATAGAGATTGTAGTCAAAGGGGGATGGCAAATAATGAAAACAATGAAAAGGGGTTGCAAGATAAGGTAATACTGAAAGGGGGGTTGGCAAATAACTATAATAATCAAAAGGGGAAGCATTACAGTCAAAGAGGGTGGCAAATAATAATAACAGTTAAAAGGGGGTGCAAATAAGATAATGCAGAAAAGGGGGTGACAAATAAGACAATACTGAAAAGGGGGTGGCAAATAAGTATAATCAACAAAAGTGGTGCCAAATAATGGTAATAATCAAAACGAGATCACAAATAAAGATTATAGAGAAGGGGGGTTGCAAATAATGATACCAATGAAAAGGGGGGTGGCAAATAAAGATAATACTGAAAAGGGGGTGGCCCATTACTATAATAATCAAAAGCGGTGCCAAATTATGGTAATAATCTAAAGGAGATGATGAAAGGAGATTTTTATCAAAGGGGGTGGCAAATAATGATAGCAATGAAAAAGGGGTGGCAAATAAACAAAATACTGAAAAGGGTTGACAAATAACAATAATAAACAAAAGTTGTGCCAAATAATGCTAATAATCTAAAGGGGATGATGAAAGGAGATTTTTATCAGAGGGGGGTGGCAAATAATGATAGCAATGAAAAGGGGGTGGCAAACAAACAAAATACTGAAACGGGGGTGACAAATAACAATAATAATCAAAAGTTGTGCGAAATAATGGTAATAATCTAAAGGAGATGATGAAAAGATATTTTTATGAAAGGGGGATGGCAAATAATGATAGCAATTAAAAGGGGGTGGCAAATAAACAAAATACTGTAAAGAGGGTGACAAATAACAATAATAAACAAAAGTTGTGCCAAGGAGATGACAAATAAAGATTGTAGTCAACGCGGATGGCAAATAATGATACCAATGAAAAGGGGATGGCAAATAAAGATAATACTGAAAAGGGGTGGCCCATTACTATAATAATCAAAAGTGGTGGCATATAATGGTAATAATGAAAAGGAGATGACAAATAAAGGTTATATTCAAAGGGGGATGGCAAATAATGATAGCAATGAAAAGGGGGTGGCAAATAAACATAATACTGGAAAGGGGGTGACAGATAACAATAAAAAACAAAAGTTGTGCCAAATAATGTTAAGAATCAAAAGGAGATGACAAATAAAGATTATAGTCAAAGGGGGATGGCGAATAATGAAAACAATGAAAAGGGGTTGCAAGATAAGGTAATACTGAAAGGGGGGTTGGCAAATAACTATAATAATCAAAAGGGGAGCCATTACAGTCAAAGAGGGTGGCAAATAATAATAACAGTTAAAAGGGAGGTGCAAATAAGATAATGCAGAAAAGGGGGGTGACAAATAAGACAATACTGAAAAGGGGGTGGCAAATAAGTATAATCATCAAAAGTGGTGCCAAATAATGGTAATAATTAAAACAAGATCACAAATAAAGATTATAGACAAGGGGGGGGGGGGTGGCAAATAATGATACCAATGAAAAGGGGGTGGCAAATAAAGATAATACTGAAAAGGGGGTGGCCCATTACTATAATAATCAAAAGTGGTGCCAAATTATGGTAATAATCAAAAGGAGATGACAAATAAAGGTTTTATTCAAAGGGGGATGACAAATAATGATAGCAATGAAAACGGTGTGACAAATAAACATAATACTGAAAAGGGAGTGACAAATAACAATAAAAAATGGAAATAATCAAAAGGAGATTATTTGACAAATAAAGATTATAGTAAAATATGTGCCAAATGATGGTAATAATCAAAAAAGGATAAATAAAGATTATAGTCAGGGGGGGGGGGGGGGTTGTGGCAAATAATGATAACAATTAAAAGAGGGTGGCAAGAAAAGTTAATACTGAAAGGGGATTTCAAATAAGTGTAATAATCAGAATGGGTGCCAAATAATGGCATTAATCAAACGATGACAAATAAAGATTATATTCAAAGGGGATGGCAAATAATGATAACGATGAAAAGGGGATGGTAAATAAAGATTATACTGAAATAGAGGTGGCAAATATCAATACTAAACAAACGTGGTGCCAAATAATGCTAATAATCTAAAGGACATGATGAAAGGAGATTTTTATCAAAGGGGGATGGCAAATAATGATAGCAATGAAAAAAAGGGTGGCAAATATACAAAATACTGAAAAGGGGTGACAAATAACAATAATAAACAAAAGTTGTGCCAAATAATGCTAATAATCTAAAGGGGATGATGAAAGGAGATTTTTATCAAAGGGGGATGGCAAATAATGATAGCAATGAAAAGGGGGTGGCAAATAAACAAAATACTGTAAAGAGGGTGACAAATAACAATAATAAACAAAAGTTGTGCCAAGGAGATGACAAATAAAGATTGTAGTCAACGGGGATGGAAAATAATGATACCAATGAAAAGGGGATGGCAAATAAAGATAATACTGAAAAGAGGTGGCCCATTACTATAATAATCAAAAATGGTGCCAAATAATGGTAATAATCAAAAGGAGATGACAAATAAAAGTTATATTCTAAGGGGGATGGCAAATAATGATAGCAATGAAAAGTGGGTGGCAAATAAACAAAATACTGAAAATGGGTGACAAATAACAATAATAAACAATAATAAACAAAAGTTGTGCCAAATAATGGTAATAATCTAAAGGAGATGATGAAAAGAGATCTTTATCAAAGGGGGATGGCAAATAATGATAGCAATGAAAAGGGGGTGGCAAAAAAAACAAAATACTGTAAAGAGGGTGTCAAATAAAAACAATAAACAAAAGTTGTGCCAAATAATGGTAATAATCAAAAGGAGATGACAAATAAAGATTGTAGTCAACGCGGATGGCAAATAATTATACCAATGAAAAGGGGGTGGCAAATAAAGATAATACTGAAGAGGGGGTGGCCCATTACTATAATAATCAAAAGTGGTGCCAAATAATGGTAATAATGAAAAGGAGATGACAAAGGTTATATTCAAAGGGGGATGGCAAATAATGATAGCAATGAAAAGGGGGGTGGCAAATAAACATAATACTGGAAAGGGGGGTGACAAATAACAATAAAAAACAAAAGTTGTGCCAAAAAATGTTAAGAATCAAAAGGAGATGACAAATAGAGATTGTAGTCAAAGGGGGATGGCAAATAATGAAACCAATGAAAAAGGGGTTGCAAGATAAGGTAATACTGAAAGGGGGGGTTGGCAAATAACTATAATAATCAAAAGGGGGAGCCATTACAGTCAAAGAGGGTGGCAAATAATAATAACAGTTAAAAGGGGGGTGCAAATAAGATAATGCAGAAAAGGGGGTGACAAATAAGACAATACTGAAAAGGGGGTGGCAAAATAAGGTATAATCATCAAAAGTGGTGCCAAATAATGGTAATAATCAAAACGAGATCACAATTAAGATTATAGAGAAGGGGGGTTGCAAATAATGATACCAATGAAAAGGGGGTGGCAAATAAAGATAATACAGAAAAAGGGGGTGGCCCATTACTATAATAATCAAAAGCGGGTGCCAAATTATGGTAATAATCTAAAGGAGATGATGAAAGGAGATTTTTATCAAAGGGGGGTGGCAAATAATGATAGCAATGAAAAAGGGGAGGCAAATAAACAAAATACTGAAAAGGGGTGACAAATAACAATAATAAACAAAAGTTGTGCCAAATAATGCTAATAATCTAAAGGGGATGATGAAAGGAGATTTTTATCAAAGGGGGGTGGCAAATAATGATAGCAATGAAAAGGGGGGTGGCAAACAAACAAAATACTGAAACGGTGGTGACAAATAACAATAATAATCAAAAGTTGTGCGAAATAATGGTAATAATCTAAAGGAGATGATGAAAAGATGTTTTTATGAAAGGGGGATGGCAAATAATGATAGCAATTAAAAGGGGGTGGCAAATAAACAAAATACTGTAAAGAGGGTGACAAATAACAATAATAAACAAAAGTTGTGCCAAGGAGATGACAAATAAAGATTGTAGTCAACGCGGATGGCAAATAATGATAGCAATGAAAAGGGGGATGGCAAATAAAGATAATACTGAAAAGGGGTGGCCCATTACTATAATAATCAAAAGTGGTGGCATATAATGGTAATAATGAAAAGGAGATGACAAATATAGGTTATATTCAAAGGGGGATGGCAAATAATGATAGCAATGAAAAGGGGGGTGGCAAATAAACATAATACTGGAAAGGGGGGTGACAGATAACAATAAAAAACAAAAAGTTGTGCCAAATGGAGATGACAAATAAAGATTATAGTTAAAGGGGGATGGCGAATAATGAAAACAATGAAAAGGGGTTGCAAGATAAGGTAATACTGAAAGGGGGGTTGGCAAATAACTATAATAATCAAAAGGGGAGCCATTACAGTCAAAGAGGGTGGCAAATAATAATAACAGTTAAAAGGGGGGTGCAAATAAGATAATGCAGAAAAGGGGGGTGACAAATAAGACAATACTGAAAAGGGGGTGGCAAATAAGTATAATCATCAAAAGTGGTGCCAAATAATGGTAATAATCAAAACGAGATCACAAAAAAGATTATAGAGAAGGCAGTGGCAAATAATGATACCAATTAAAAGGGGGTGGCAAATAAAGATAATACTGAAAAGGGGGTGGCCCATTACTATAATAATCAAAAGTGGTGCCACATTATGGTTATAATCAAAAGGAGATGATAAATAAAGGTTTTATTCAAAGGGGGATGGCAAATAATGATAGCAATGAAAACAGTGTGACAAATAAACATAATACTGAAAAGGGGGGTGACAAATAACAATAAAAAATGGAAATAAACAAAAGAAGATTATTTGACAAATAAAGAATATAGTAAAATAGGTGCCAAATGATGGTAATAATCAAAAAATGACAAATAAAGATGATAGTCAAGGGGGGGGGGGGTGGGAAATAATCATAACAATTAAAAGAGGGTGGCACGAAAAGTTAATACTGAAAGGGGATGGCAAATAAGTGTAATAATCAGAATGGGCACCAAATAATGGTATTAATCAAATGATGAAA
Organism: Pictodentalium vernedei; assembly: GCA_031216915.1. Classification (NCBI taxonomy): domain Eukaryota; kingdom Metazoa; phylum Mollusca; class Scaphopoda; order Dentaliida; family Dentaliidae; genus Pictodentalium; species Pictodentalium vernedei. The sequence continues at coordinate 10,985,569 of CM062290.1, forward strand.
AATAAAGATTATATTCAAAGGGGATGGCAAATAATGATAACGATGAAAAGGGGATGGTAAATAAAGATTATACTGAAATAGGGGGTGGCAAATAGCAATACTAAACAAACATGGTGCCAAATAATGCTAATAATCTAAAGGAGATGATGAAAAGAGATTTTTATCAAAGGGGATGGCAAATAATGATAGCAACGAAAAAGGGGTGGCAAATAAACAAAATACTGAAAAGGGGTGACAAATAACAATAATATACAAAAGTTGTGCCAAATAATGCTAATAATCTAAAGGCGATGATGAAAGGAGATTTTTATCAAAGGGGATGGCAAATAATGATAGCAATGAAAAGGGGGGTGGCAAACAAACAAAAAACTAAAAGGGGGTGACAAATAACAATAATAATCAAAAGTTGTGCCAAATAATGGTAATAATCTAAAGGAGATGATGAAAAGAGATTTTTATGAAAGGGGGATGGCAAATAATGATAGCAATGAAAAGGGGGTGGCAAATAAACAAAATACTGTAAGGAGGGTGACAAATAACAATAATAAACAAAAGTTGTGCCAAGGAGATGACAAATAAAGATTGTAGTGAACAGGGATGGCAAATAATGATACCAATGAAAAGGGGATGGCAAATAAAGATAATACTGAAAAGGGGGGTGGCCCATTAATATAATAATCGAAAATGGTGCCAGATATCGGTAATAATCAAAAGGAGATGACAAATAAAAGTTATATTCAAAGGGGGATGGCAATTAATGATAGCAATGAAAAGTGGGTGGCAAAATGAACAAAATACTGAAAAGGGGTGACAAATAACAATAATAAACAAAAGTTGTGCCAAATAATGGTAATAATCTAAAGGAGATGATGAAAAGAGATTTTTATCAAAGGGGGATGGCAAATAATGATGGCAATGAAAAGGGGGTGGCAAATAAACAAAATACTGTAAAGAGGGTGACGAATAACAATAATAAACACAAGTTGTGCCAAATAATGGTAATAATCAAAAGGAGATGACAAATGAAGATTGTAGTCAACGGGGGATGGCAAATAATGATACCAATGAAAAGGGGGGTGGCAAATAAAGATAATACTGAAAAGGGGGTGGCCCATTACTATAATAATCAAAAGTGGTGCCAAATAATGGTAATAATCAAAAGGAGATGACAAATAAAGGTTATATTCAAAGGGGGATGGCAAATAATGATAGA
>CM062290.1:10986881-11013455 GCA_031216915.1 Pictodentalium vernedei
TTCGTAGTAGTCAGAGTGGATTTCGACAATGACGGACAACCCGATAGTACAAATTAACTGAGGTATGCAATCAAACAAGGTTTGATAAAATAAAAATAAGAAGCTTGCTCATCAGGCTTTATGCGGATTGATTCGGTTGAGGGGGTTGATGTCGCCTTACACACAAATATCACTCCACAATAACACTGATCATATAAGGAACAGATCAAGCAAAAGCAATTATTTATACCTTCTTCAGATACTAAAGCTCACTTCCATAAATGAGGTGTCCACCCGACAGTGGCCGATAAAAGCCCAACCCATAACTGATATTCCAACCTATCTGCTTATTGACAGACATGTACCAACACTACAAGTAATTATACAAGTAAATAGGTGAATAAATATGTTTTTGGTCAGCATATGCCAGACCAGAATATGATATTAGAAGCACACGCGTGTGGTGATGGTCACTGAAGTTGAACACGTCTATAGTGGGTGCTTCATATTGGACTGTATCTCTATTTTTACACAACACAGCTTGGCGGATTTATTAATTGCCCCACTGAGGTGTTCATTGTTAGCAGTAACTTAAGCAAATCTGTAATGCCATATCATGGGTTTACAGAAGAATGCAATCCAGAAATGACCACTGTATGTGTTCCATCGGAGAAGACTTTTACTGTAGATAATGACTGCTGATATCCCCCGTGTCCAGTTTTGCCAGCCCCTATCAACACATAACTACCATTTTAAAGCCCAGATAGAGGTCCCAAAAAAGGTTTTCTATCGGGCCAGTTGAACTGTCAATCGCCTCTATTCTAAAGGGGTCCCCATCAATGCCAAGAAAATCCATCGATGATTGCCAAGTATAGTAACTGTTTCTAATATACCCATTTGTGTCCTTGATGTTTTGTAACTGGCCCTTTTGGAAGTCTTAGCATGGTCCTAAATGATGTCTGATCGGGGCACCCGATATGTCAATCTTTTTAGTCCTCACTGCCTCTCATAAACCACAAAATATCTAGCTCTTTTCACAAATTTAGTTGATATTTTGTAACTGACCCTTTTCGGGGCCTTAGCAGGGCCCGATATGGCATCCGATTGGGGATGACGTCATGTCAATTTTCTATTCCTCGGATGCAATCTATCAGCAATAAAATATCTGATGATTTTTACCTATTTTTGTAACATTTTACAACTGGGCGTTTCAGGGCTTCAGTAGGGCCCATAAATAGGGTCGAAGGATGAACCCGAGGATTTGAATAATCTCGTAATTTACGGTGCCACCCTAGAAGGCCATTTGTTCTCAATATTTCAGCCAATAATTACCATTTTGACCGTTTGGTCACTTTTAGAGTCCAATTTGGCCCCTAAAAAGGATCGGGAGGGTTAACGTTAGGATTTGAATAATCTTGTATTTAGGGCGCCACCCTATAAGGCCATTTGTTCCGCGAATTTCCGTCAATAATTACGATTTTGACCATTTGGTCACTTTTAGGGTCCAATGTGGCCCCTAAAAAGGGGTTAGAGGGTGAAGCTTTGGATTTGAATAATCTTGCATTTTAAGGCGCCACCCTATAACGCCGGTTGTACCGCGAATTTCCATCAATAATTACGATTTAGACCATTTGGTAACTTTTAGGGTCAAATCTGGCCCCTAAAAAGGGGTGGGAGGGTGATCATTAGGATTTGAATAATCTTGCATTTTATGGCGCCACCCTATAAGGCCCCACTTGTTCCGCGAATTTCGGTCAATAATTACGATTTTGACCATTTGGTCATTTTTAGGGTTCAATGTGGCCCCTAAAAAGGGGTTGGAGGGTGAACCTTAGGGTTTGAATGATCTTGCAGTTAAGGGCGCCACCCTATAAGGCCTTTTGTTCCGCAAATTTCCGTCAATAATTACGATTTTGACCATTTGGTCACTTTTAGGGTTAAATCTGGCCCCTAAAAAGGGGTTAGAGGGTGAAGCTTTGGATTTGAATAATCTTGCATTTTAGGGCAACACCCTATAACGCCGTTTGTTCCGCGAATTTCCACCAATAATTATGATTTAGACCATTTGGTAACTTTTAGGGTCAAATCTGGTCCCTAAAAAGGGGTGGCAGGGTGATCATTAGGATTTGAATAATCTTGTATTTTATGGCGCCACCCTATAAGGCCCCACTTGTTCTGCGAATTTGGGTCAATAATTACGATTTTGAACATTTGGTCATTTTTAGGGTTCAATGTGGCCCCTAACAAGGGGTTGGAGGGTGAACCTTAGGGTTTGAATGATCTTGCAGTTAAGGGCGCCACCATATAAGGCCTTTTGTTCGTCGAATTTCCGTCAATAATTACGATTTTGACCATTTGGTCGCTTTTAGGGTCCAATCTGGCCCCTAAAAAGGGGTTGGAGGGTGAACCTTAGGATTTAAGAATCTTGTATTTTAGGGCGCCACCCTATAACGCCGTGTGTTCTGCGAATTTCGGTCAATAATTCCGATTTTGACCATTTGGTCATTTTGAGGGTCCAATGTAGCCCCTAAAAAGGGATTGGAGAGTGAACCTTAGGATTTAAATTATCTTGTATTTTAGGGCGCCACCCTATAGCGCCGTGTGTTTCGCGAATTTCCATCAATAATTACGATTTTGACCGTTTGGTCACTTTTAGGGTCCAATTTGGCCCCTAAAAAGGGGTGGGAGGGCGAACCTTAGGATTTGAATAATCTTGCATTTTAGGGCGCCACCCTATAACGCCGTTTGTTCCGCGAATTACGGTCAACAGTTACGAGTTTGACCATTTGGTCACTTTTAGGGTCCAATATGGCCCCTAAAAAGGGGTTGGAGGGTGAACCTTAGGATCTGAATGATCTTGTATTTTCGGCCGCCATCCTATAACGCCGTGTGTTCGTTGAATTTCGGTCAATAATTACGATTTTGACCGTTTGGTCACTTTTAGGGTCCAATCTGGCCCTATGACGCCGTTTCTTCCGCGAATTACGGCCAACAATTACGATTTTGACCATTTGGTCACTTTTAGGGTCCAATGTGGGCCCTAAAAAGGTGTTGGAGGGTGAACCTTAGGATTTGAATGATCTTGTATTTTAGGGCGCCACCCTACGACGCCGTTTGTTCTGCGAATTTGTTCTACGATTTTGACCATTTGGTCACTTTTAGGGTTAAATCTGGCCCCTAAAAAGGGGTGGGAGGGTGAACCTTAGGATTTGAATAATCTTGTATTTTAGGGCGCCACCCTATAAGGCCGTTTGTTCCGCGAATTTCCATCAATAATTACGATTTTGACCATTTGGTCACTGTTAGGGTCCAATGTGGCCCCTAAAAAGGGGTGGGTGGGTGAACCTTAGGATTTGAAAAATCTTGCACTTTGTGGCGCCACCCTATAAGGCCGTTTGTTCCATGAACTTCCGTCAATAATTACGATTTGGACCATTTTGTCTCTTTTAGGGTCCAACCTGGCCCCTAAAGAGAGATGGGGGAGTGAACCCCAGGGTTTGAATAGTCCTGTGTCTTAGGGCGCCACCCAAGAAGGCCATTTATTTTTCGAATTTCTGCTAAATTTAGAAAGTCGAATAAGGAACTGGGAATAAGTAACGGATTTCACAGCGCTAATGATTAGATGAATTCCAAATATCGACTGGATCCGATAATTTTTACCGCAACTTGACAAAGTCAAGCTGAGCTATTGCCATCACTTCTCGTCCGTCGGCGTACGTACGTACGCCCGGGCATACGTACGTACGTCCACAATTTCCTTTGGCACACCTCGCAGGTCGCATTTATGATCAGATCGCTTTGAAACTTGGTATGCTTGTTTGGGGGGACCTCTAGATGGGAGCTATCGATTTTCTTTGATATCTGCCAATAAATGTTGCCGATGGCAACGACCTTTGCAGAACTTAGTGCGGTTATGCATCAAAATTTCCCTTTGGCACACCTCACAGGTCGCATTTATGATCAGATCGCTTTGAAACTTGGTGTGCTTGTTTGAAGTGACCTCTAGATGGGAGCTGTCAATTTTCTCCAATTTCCGTCAAAACATGTTGCCGCGGCCATCGTAACTTTGAACTGAGTTTAGTCAGACCTCAATATTTCCCTTCGGCACGCCATACAGGGCACTTTTATGATCAGATTGCTTTGAAATTTGGCATGCTTGTTTGGAGTGACCTCTAGCTGAGAACTATTTATTTTCTTCCATTTCCATCAAAACATGTTGCCGCTGGCAACGACCTTTGAAATTAGTTTAAACAAGTATCAATATATTCCTTTTGCATGCCATACAGGGCACATTTATGATCAGATCGGTTTGAAACTTTGTATGCTTGTTTTGGGGTTACCTCTAGGTGGGAGCTATTTCCGTCAAAAAATGTTGCCACTGGCAATGACCTTCGATGAACTTAGTGCAGTTATGCATCAATATTTCGCTTTTGGCACACCCTGCAGTGCACAGTTTTGACCTTATCACGTTGAAACTTAGTATGCTTGTTTGAGTGAGCTCTAGATGGGGCTATCGATTTTCTTCCATTTCTGTCAAAAACTGTTGCCGCTGGCAACGTTCTTAGAACTTAGTTTGGTCAGACCTTAATATTTCCCTTTGTCAAACCTTTCAGGGCACTTTATGATCGAATTCTTTTGAAACCTGGCATGCTTGTTTGGGGTGACTTTTACATGGGAGCTATTGATTTTCTTCCATTTTCCGTCAAAAAATGTTGTAACTGGCAACGTCCTTTGAACTTAGTTTAGTCAGGGATCAACATATTCCTTTGGCACGCCCTACAGGGCACATTTATGATCAGGATGGTTTGAAACTTGGTATGTTTGTTTGGGTTTACCTCTAGATGGGAGCTATCGATTTTCTTCCATTTTCGTCAAAAATAGTTGCCATTGGCAACGACCTCTGATGAACTTAGTAAAAACTTAGTGCAGTTAAGCATCAATATTTCCCTTTGACTCACCCTGCAGGGCACATTTATGGTTGGATCGCTTGCAAACTTGGTGTGCTTGTGTGGGGTGACACTATATGGGAGCTGTCGATTTTCTTCCATTTCTGTCAAAAAATGAACTTAGTTTAGTCAGACCTCAATGTTTCCCTTTAACACACCGTTCAGGGCACATTTATGATCAGATCACTTTGAAACTTGGTGTGTGTGTTCTGGGTGACCTCTAGATGTGAGCTATTGCTTTTTTTCATTTCCATAAAACATTATTGTCGTTATCACCAGCCTTTGAACTAAATGCATTTGTGCATCAACTTATCCCTTTTGCACTTTCTGCATGGTATATTTATGAATTTCCATAAAAAAAACCCCAAAAACATTGCCACAAGCAATGACCTTCAAACTTAGTGCATTTGTGCATTAACATCTTCCTTTGGCACGCTTCAGAGGGCACATTCATTATCAGGTTGTTTTGAAACTTCATATGCTTATGCAGGGTGACAAAGATAGGAACTATTGATTTTCTTTTCATTTCCATCAAAAACTGTTGCTGTTAGCAACAATCTTTGAATTTATTGCGTTTGTGCATCAACATGCTTCTTTGACATGGCCTACAGGCCACATTTATCATAGGATTGTTTTTGAACTTGGTGTGCTCATTAGGCAAGACCTTTCGATAAGAGCTATTGATTAGCATTCATTTCTGTGAAAAAGTTGCCATTTACGGTAACCTCTGAACATACTGATTTGTGTATCAACATTCTTCCTTTAGCCAGTCTTACAGTTTACATTTAAAAATGCATGGATTACTCTGGCGTTGTGCACACACACTGCTGTTATGCTGAAATTTCATCAAATAACATTGGTACCAATGATCTTCAATTTTGCCATTTCATTTATAACTTAACAAGTTCAAGTTTATCAAGTTGCGCTACAGTGTCTCTGACACTTTCATTGTTGGAAGTTATGCCCTTTAGTCGACTCTTTTCCACCCAATTTTGCAACTTTGAAAATTTGGTGTAGGGGTGATAACTTCGGTTTGTGTTATTGAATCAACACCAAATTTTATCCATAGGTTTTTCTCCCACCACTAAGGTATTGAGACATATATAAAGTCGTGTGAGACAGCTGGGAGAGATATGCCTGTCTCACCCCACCCACGTGACAGCTATCTCAGCACACACTCGTGACAGCCTATAATGGTTTATTTGCATATTTAATGAGTGCAGGACAACTCAATTATCGCGCATTCTTCTGTAAACAAACAACATGGTGTCACGTTTCGGAAATATTAGCAGACGAACGTTTGACGAATATTTATTTATTGATGTTTAAGGTCACATACTTATGCACAATGGCTACTCATGACCGTGACAGTTTTACGGGTGGAGGAAGTCGGAGTACCCGGAGAGAACCACCGAAAAACGACGAGCAGCTGCCAGCTCCCCGGCATCGTAACTCCGCACTGCAGCACAGGCAGGGTTAGATTTGTTGAACGTTTGTCGAAGAAAATAGAAATAAAAACACCGACCGCAAAACCAAAGGACACTTGACTCTTTTATATATGAATTTTTGGATGAACACTATTATGATTGGAGCGATTTGTTTGAAATTCCCGTCGAATAGTTTGCGAATAGATTGCAGCATTCATAATATGACGTCATCAGAATGTGTTAACCCTTTACCCAACGAATCGGCCGCATCCGCCCGCGTAATATGCAAATTTAGCAGTTGAAAAAATGTTATTTTTCAAAAAATTTCAACAAAACCATATCATGTGACCCCTCGTTGGAACGAGCTCGTCGAGCTCGTTCCAACGAGGGGTCACATGATATGGTTTTGTTGAAATTTTTTGAAAAATTTGAAAAAATGATATTTAAAATAATAAATTTTGATATCGTCTGCGTTGGGTAAAGGGTTAAATGTTCATTTCGCTACAAATCTTTAACCCCTGTATTGCCGGCGTTGTTACGGTATTTAATTTCGTGGTATACTTTTGTGCACTCTTTCCAATAAGCAAATCAATTTTTTTCAGAAATGGACATCAGTGTGTTTTGGTGTGGGGGGTGGGGGTGTTATTATCCCTGATGGGGTGGGTGTGAGAAGGGAAATCTCACCCTCGGGACTAGATATTTGGCCCAGACACTCGGCAAGCCTCGTGTCTGGCTCAAATATTTTGCCGTCGGGTGAGATTTCCCCATCTCACACCCACCTCCATCAGGGATAATAAGAGTCTCATGTTCGAATTTGGGTTTAGTCCCATCAATTTTGGCTGAGTTTGGCACTTTTTCTATTTTTTCGAGTCGGCAAACTTGGTTTGAGTTATTGAAACGACAACAAATTTTGTGCATAGGTTTATGTCATTAATATGCAGGTCAGGTTCAACATTTAGTGCTGGGAAACTGTTGAATGTCAAATCAGCTCAAAAGCAATATCAAATGACATCTTCATCTTATGATGTTGTAAAGAGAAAGTTTGTGCACCTGACTTTGGGGGTTTCATTCAGTCGGTGTGATCATTGTTGATTTGATGATGGGTTGAAGATCCCATGCTAGGCACACAGCACACACCTAAGTCCAGGCATATCATTTTGGGTAATATTTTTCATGTACAGCTGTGCTCATGGTTGTGGTTGGATGGTGCATGCAACCTCAATGATCTCCACACAATTTTAACAATCAGCTACGAAAACTCAAACAATATATTAATATGCATATATATAGAAGTTCAGAATCATATTATACTTCCTGACTAAAGCAGCACAATAAAAAGCGTAGCCTCCAGTCAGATTCGAACTGACACATTCTCAGCACATTCATGCCAACATGCACTTACCATTATGCTATGGAGATGGAGTAGACCTTTATTCTCATGGTACCTGTAATGAGTTAAAAATTGTGAATGCCAATGTAATTAGAACAGAAAAGACCAAATGCACTTCTTGAACAAACACTACTTTGATAAAAATGTGATCATATTTTGGAATGGCACCATCTTGGATGTATTTTTCCCATTTATTTCTCAAACATCTGACGGGTCAAAATGTTTTGAGCAGTGGGCGTCAACAGGATTTGGTTGCCATTCTTCAAATCCATCAGCTAGCCAAATCTCTTCCACCCAATCGACCATCAGGGTACCTCTCTGTTTATGACTAAAAGTAAGGAACGAAAAATTACTGAGCACATATAGATACATATTTTAATGGTAAGTATGGGAGGTTAAATTCACATTTAAGATCTTTCAGTATTTGAATTTTTATAATGGCAGTTTTTAACTTTCAACAATGATAAATTCTGACAAATCAAAATGTTAAAACCACATTAAACATATGTGAAAACAATTCAATTCTGGGAAGAGGACAAAATCAATTTATGATCTCCATTTGAATTCAGCGACTTAAGACTGAGCCACCATCTCATTTCCGCTATTTATCATGGTTGGAACCACAGAGATGGACAAACCATCTACAGGAGACAAGATGAGCACTTCAGTGTTGGCAGTGCTACTTCAACAAGTTCCTGAGCTACAAGGTTCCCCTGACGCAGGGAATAAATAAATAAATTCAGGGATGTGCCCACGCCGGCGACACACGATCATGTTTTTTTTTTTGTTGGTATCCTAAGTTTAGGGAGTCAATCCCATATTTCAGTAAAGTTTGTGCTAGCATGTATTAACTCCCTAAATATGGTGTTCCTACCTTAACCCTTTACCTAACGTAACGGCCAAAACCGGCCAGCGCTATTCTCAAAAATCGCCAATTAATTTTCATTATTTTTTTCATTTTTTGTCTCAAAAACATAGGTTATGACCCCTCGTTGGAACGAGCTCTACGAGCTCGTTCCAACGAGGGGTCATAACCTATGTTTTTGAGACAAAAAATGAAAAAAATTAGTTATTCAAGAATTATTTTTGCAAGTGTCGTCTGCTTTTCAGGTTAGGTAAAGGGTGAAGATAATAATTCACATCAGCCCACGGGCCTGGAAATAACTCACGAATTATTGTTTTGGCTGTGATAATAAAACACAGCACAACTCAAGTTCCCAACCCTGCATGCTTTGCCAGTCACATATATGGCAATCTTTTCAAAACAGACTCAACCTAAAGGTTTCCCATTGTATCAACATTAGGGTTTACTATATTCCCTGGGTGTCAAAGAACCGGGAACCGGGAATGAAATTACTCTCAGAACCGGGAATCGGGAAATTTCTCGGGTAATATCAAGTAAATTTAAAGTTATTTTTCTAAGATAAGTATGAAAATCCAAAACCGCTTCAATCTCATCTTTATTTTCAAAATAACTCTCATCACCTCTACATTCCCCAGCATCAACACCCTCCTCTTCACAGCCGCCACCAGTCTCTTCTGCTTTAGGTATCACTGAACTAAATATTTGAATTAGAAATACCCGCCTTGAAATGTTACACTCGGAAGTGATGCAATCACCAAAAATAAACAGCTTTGGGAAAATAAATTGTTTCAATAAATGTTTGAAGCATTCTCTTGACATCTTGCATTATTGATGAATATTCCACATAAAAAAGAGGGTGATTTGATGACTTTTGGGCCTAAAAAATACAATTTACAATTTGTGTGTTTTTGTAGGGAAATCCCTGAAAAATATGTGCACGTGACCGGTACTTCCCTTGCTGTCAATTTTCTGTCTTATTTGTTGCATGACCCCCTGTTTTGGGGTCAGAAAAAGTTGTCTCAAGGGCTATACTTGACAAAGATATTTGAATGCCAAAATTAAAGTGATGCGATCATATTTTGTTTTGCCTGAAAGTTATAATGGTCGCCTATGGGAAAATATTTAGTTCCGCGATACCTTTAAGCAGAGGAAAGGGACTGGTGACGGCTGTGAAGAGGGTGTTGATGTTGGAGGAGGTCGTGAATAATGATACTGTAGTGATTCTGAAAATGAAGACGAGTTTGAACTTTGAAGCGGGTGAAGACGATCTTGCTGTTGAAAGAGAGAGAGGGTGGGTGGGGGTCCTCCAGAACTGGTTGAGAGCTACAGTGATTTGTTGAAAATGGCTCGTCAGGAATCAGGACAGTAAAAATTTCAGGTGTGGAAGGGCTGACGAAATCCTACAAAGTTTCAACTTAGAAAACTTCAGTTCAATACACAAGCAGTTCCACACTTCATTCGCGGTTCCGTGCTGTAGATTTCCCGAGTATCGGGGTCGGCTTTCGGTACCGGGAATTCCCATTCATGGAATTAAACCCTAATCAACATATGACCAGAGTGACATGCTGTTTACAGTACAGTCGTCATGCACTGATCATAAGCCATGCGTGCGCAGCAATGCCTACACATGCGTTTACGAGGTAATTAAATTGATCATTAGGAAAATTTCAATTGATAAAGCACCGGGTTGTACCCAGCGCTCATTAGTTAAATTTTTGATGTTTATTCCAATAGTTAGTGTTTGGAATCTAATATTATTGCACTTGTGAAAATATTTCCAACCAACTGGAAACAGACCCACCGGCCGTACTGCACATTCTTTAACCCTTTACCTAACATAAAAAGCAGACGACACTTGTAAAAAAAATTCTTGAATAACTAATTTTTTTCATTTTTTGTCTCAAAAACATAGGTTATGACCCCTCGTTGGAACGAGCTCGTTCCAACGAGGGGGTCTTAATCTATGTTTTTCAGACAAAAAATTTAAAAATAATGAAAATTAATTGGCGATTTTTGAGAACAGCGTTGGCCGGTTTTGGACGTTACGTTGGGTAAAGGGTTAAATAACAGAATTTTCATCAAAATAAATAGCAACAACTAACGTGGGAACTTGCCGCCAAGGTAACGTGGGATCTTACCATGGTAACGTGGGATCTTGCCATGGTAACGTGGGATCTTGCCATGGTAACGTTGGATCTTGCCATGGTAACGTGGGCTCTTGCCATGGTAACATGGGCTCTTGCCATGGTAACGTGGGATCTTGCCATGGTAAGATCACATGTTAGTTGTTGCTATTCATTTCGTCTCCGAGTATTGGGAGGGGAGAAGAAGAGTGGAAATAGGGAGGCAGTTGGGAGTGCAGGTGTAACCAAGCAAGGCCTTCTCGCCCGAGAACCGCGATAAATCAGTGGCCAAGCTACCAAAGTGTTATTATTATTATTATTAGTTGCATAGGTGAATGAAAAGGAGAATGAGAACGTAGAACATCTCGGCCGGCCAAAGTATTATTATCTTGATATTTGTGAGAACAGTTTTCACAACCGTATGATTATATATTTAAAATAATAAGCAAAGAGTGAAAAATACTACATAAAACAGGTAATTCCGAGTAATTCCGGTAATTCTGGGTAATTCCGATGTTTAGGAGGACAACTCAGAACTATAAGGCAGGAAATTTGTTACAAAAAATCTCGAAATATATCGCGCAGTTTGTTTTGAATTAGGTGTCGGGAATTTAATTTCATTACCTGTTTACAAAGTCGTCCCGAAACGAAACGAAACGAAATTAGGCGAGTCAGTGTGGTACATTTTTTATGCGAAGTTTAAAGAAGGTTATATAGATCATTTCTACAAAAGGAAAGTACTTTATTTTATCAACCTACCATTACACTTTATGTGGCCAAAATTTAATTTTGATTGTCACTCCCTGTCCATAAGAAACATTCCATTCTTTGGACCAACTTGAATGGCCAATAACAGGTCAGCAGTCCTAACGACATGCGTACTGGAATCAAATACAAAACAAGAAAATTCCAGAACTTTTGTGACATTTTTCAAAATGTTAAGAATTTTGTATCTTCCGTGCATTTTTTTTTTATGTTCCTCAGTGTGAGTAACATACAAAAACACATTTCACAATTAAAAAAACATTACATTTTTCTATTTTTGCGCATTTGTTTCCATTTTGGTAGTTAGTAAATTAACCCTTTACCCAACGCAGACGATATCAAAATTTATTATTTTAAATATCATTTTTTCAAATTTTTAAAAAAATTTCAACAAAACCATATCATGTGACCCCTCGTTGGAACGAGCTCGTCGAGCTCGTTCCAACGAGGGGTCACATGATATGGTTTTGTTGAAATTTTTTAAAAATATTATTTTTTCAACTGCTGAATTTGCATATTACGCGGGCGGATGCGGGCGATTCGTTGGGTAAAGGGTTAAAACTATCAAATTAAAATGAATGCCCTGCAACTTGTGCAAGAGACTGAAAGTTCTGTGCACTTCCAAGTTCCACATCGTAACTATTTAAAGAGTGTTCACATACATTTAATGGCTGCCTCATGTTTGAATAATATAGAATTAACTACACCACAACTGCAAGGGGGCAAGGGGGGGGGGGGGCTGCAGGGAAAGGCCGTCAGCTCATATTTGATTATTTTTTTTCATGAGGCATTGTAATCAGAAGCGGCTTCAAAAGAGAATCAGCGGTGGCAATAGCCCCTCGTTGGCGAGGCCTACCCCTCCCCTTTCCCGGTCAGGAAACTCGCCTTTCGTTGTATGGTTACTTGGCAACACTTGAACCTCTGTATAACAGCTATATACTGCCCCTCCTCAGCATGGAAGGATGAGCTCCAATCTAGGGTAGGGTCAGTAGATAGTCGTCTTTCAGAGTAGTACGGATAAACCTATACGCCGCCATTCTCACTATTTTGGGGAATTCCCCTTTTGATTGTGAAGTTTCTGGGGCACATCATAGCCTTTGTAAGACAGCTTTATACTGCCCCTCCCCCACCTCGGGGTATGGGGATTTCAATGCTAAATGCTTGTACCCAGAGTATCAACATACACTACTATCGGCATTTTCTATTCAAGGAAGGTTGCTTTAAGCCTTTGACAAACAAAACAAAACACAGAAGAGAACATAACCAATCGATTAATCCATGTGATTAAAAATGTCACCCTTTTACCCTTTACCAAATGTAACGACAAAAACGGCCAGTGCTATATACACGAAAATCACCCTTCTAATTAAGTTTTTTTTTTCTCATTCTTTGCTTCAAAAAACATATTTTATGACCCTTGATTGGGACGAGCTCGTCAAGCACATTCCAATCAGGGGTTATAAGTTATGTTTAAGTTTTCGATACAAAAATTAGAATTTTTATTTCAGGGGTAGCTAGCCGCAATACTTGCGAACGAACGCTCAGCTGTCTCGGCCGGCTTAACTCCTGCACTCTGGTAGTATTTCAAAATTTCTGTCATTGATCCCATATTGCCCATATGCAGAATAAAAATTTAACAAATTATATCTTGTTTGACAGAGCTCAATGAGCTTATGAAAAAAATGAGTTATTCGAGAATTATTTTTGCAAGTGTCGTCTGCTTTTCATGTTAGGTAAAGGGTTAAGTGAGCTTTCAAAAGTACAAACACAAAGATTAACTACAATGAGGCCAATTAACAAACTCAAACATAAAATCACAGAATATAATTTTGACGAAACGAATCGTTGCGTCAAAATTAAATTCAGTGATTTTATGCTTCAGTTTGCCAATTGGTCTTTATGTTGTTAGCCTAATTATTGTCTTTGTTCCATATTCCATGCAGCAGCTGAAATCAGAACCCTTACGCTGTGTCGAAATTACATACTCAGGAGAAAAATCGTGATTTATAACATTATCGCAATGCTCGCGTCGCATCTTGTGTGCAACGGTTATAAGTGGAAAGTGTGATGACGTCCCGTGTGGTGTTTAGTAGCACAAAGTGTGAAAAACCTACCTTGCTCAATCTTTGCAGTCCTCTGCAGTAATCAAAACTCCCTCCAGAGCTGGCACATTTGTTGCAAACGTAATCTTCATAACATTTACTCTGTTCTTGAAGTTTGTCATCGGAAATGTCCTGACAACTTGAATGTAGCCAAGTTTGGCATTCCACGCAAAATAAACAATTGATGGAAACGCAGTTTTCCGCACACTCCCCACAAGGATACTTTATTTTCGAATTAAACTTTCTCGTCATGGTCGGAAAGAGTTGTAACAAGAATGATGAATGAAAAGTTTCTGCGCGCCAAAGGTGCACAGGGACGATGTGGGATTGAAATCCCTTGCGACCCGAATAACTTTATTTGCTTTATAGCGTTGTTTGCTTATAATTCCACGAGAGTTGGAAGCGCGAGCCAATAATCTTATATTAACCCTTTACCCAACGTAACGGCCAAAACCGGCCATCGTTATTCTCAAAAATCGTCAATTAATTTTCAAAATATTTTCATTTTTTGTCTCAAAAACATAGGTTATGACCCCTCGTTGGAACGAGAAAATGAAAAAAAATTAGTTATTCAAGAATTTTTTTCGCAAGTGTCGTCTGCTTTTCATGTTAGGTAAAGGGGTAAGTTTGAGCGTGCGACTGGCAGTAGAGTAGTGGGTTGAGATCCCCGAGAATCTCGAACTAGAAGATGGCTTGGAATTTTGCATAACTTCAAGAGTTCTGCTCCGTGTTTGTTTGGAGAAGTGGGCATATTTATGGTAACACTGAAACCGCAGTTTGGTGGTTATTTTAGAAAAAAGAAACCCCAACAGTCGCTGGCTATATTATCCTTAACGGTTACAAAAGGGAAAAAATCCACCAATATGTCTTTTGGAAAGCTCGGAGTCATCCACCAGCCTATAAGGGAGAGTGGATGCTGAGCCTTGGTCATCTGGTCGGCCTTCAGGGGAAACAGATGACGGGGTGATTGGAAGGGGAACAAAACCCCCTAAAAACCCAAAACACGCACACTCTCTCACAGACATACACCCGGAAGCCCTTAAAACGGCTGTTAAATCTTTATTCAAATGTTTATTTATATACAGTGTACACTCGTCCCAGCCAGACAAGCATGTTTCAAACCTAGCCTGGTGTTTGGGGGTTTCCTGTGTCTGTTAAAAGAAAGGTAGGTTGTACCAATTCCTCCCGCGCTTCGTTTACCATTTCCATGCGTCTTCTTGATAAGGGTGTTGCAAGAAAATTTGAGAATGTTCAATTAGAAAAGTTATAGGTAGAGAGAAAGATAGGTATCCGCTATTGTATATTGTGACTGTTGTGTGATTGTTGCTATGGATGGGATGAGGGGTGGGTTTCTTCGCAACCCACTCCGCACACGCAGAGTTGCGAGGCAATTCTCACAGACTCAATCCTAAAGTTCTCAATGAGTAGCGAGGCAATCCTCACTGACTCCACGCAGTTTAAATCTATTGAGTGATTGTAATTTACTGTGGCTTATTTTGTTTTTCTGTTAAGGGTTCGGTGTTCGTTCAGCTTCACCATTGATTCACTATCCTGGAGTATGTGGAGGGTTTTGTTATATAGGTCATATTAGACGCGTTTCAATCGCGCTTCAGCAGAGTTGCGAGGTAGTCCTCACTGACTCTATCCTAAAGTTCTCAATGTGTAGCGAGGCAATTCTCACTGACTACACGCAATTTAATTTTATCATATGACTCGAACGAAATGGTTTCTCGCGCCGAAGGCGCGCAGGGACGGTATAAAGAACAAGCCCATTTCGACCCTCGGTGTCTGTATATGATTGTCTGTCACATGTCTAGGCGTGTTGAAGAAGGAAAAGGTTCCGGTACTCGACAGGTGTCTCCTGTAGCGGCGAGGTGGCCTCGTTGACTGATGTCGGTTGACCCATCATATGACTTGTCCGTTTTGTTCACTTTAAAACATTTGATATTTTGTTTTCATATTAATCACAGATAAATAAAGCCTTCCGCCAATTTCATTGGTCAATTTCAAAACTAGACAATTTGATTAGCTGAACAAAATAAAACTGGGCCACATTTTCATAATTTGCATAATTAGAGTTGGGAGCTTTCATTGGTCAATTTCAAAACTGGACAATTTGATTGGCTAAACAAAATACAACTGGGTAACATTTGCATAATTTCAGTAGGGAGAATTTACGTTATCTGTCCTATTTTGGGTGGGTTTTGTTGTATTAATATTTTACCTACAAGAAAAACACTATTCATTTCTTTATATTTTCACTTTTTGCTTCTAAAACATAGGTTATGACCCCTCATTGGAACGAGCTCGTTCCAATGAGGGGTCATAGCCTATGTTTTGGAAGCAAAAAAATGAATTTTTTTATTTATACGAGGATGTTTTTTCCAAGTGCCGTCTGCAACTCAATTTAAGCGATGGGTTAAAAAGTCATACCAAGTAGCTAATTTGTGCGTGTGTGTGTCATATGATGAATATAATATGAAATGAGTGTTTTCCTCATGCATATAATATTTATGAAACTCGTCCGAATTTTCCGTTTGGGCTTGCCAGAGGCTCGCCAAAACGGAAAATTCTTAGACTCGTTTCATAAATATTATATGAGAAAAAACTCATTCCATATCCTCCATATATTGTATAATTTTTATTTTCCGAAAACTTATTTTATTTTTCTGTTTAGGGATCGATGTTCGTTGAGCTCAACCATTAATTCACTATCTTGTTGTCTGTTGAGGGTTTTGTTTTGTAGGTCTTTTAATCGCGCATCAGTAATTTATATTTTTGCTAGCTCGTGAAGTTCCTTTATCGATGTCCATTTGGGTTTGCACAGTGCCACACACAGGGCATAATTTTGAACCCTCTGTAGCTTCTGAATGTTGGTTTTGCTCAGGTCACTTGTTATTATGGCATCGTATTCTAGTACCGGACGAATAAATGATTCGTAGAGCTTGAGAAACACATCTTTGTTTGCTCCCCAATTTTTACATCTGGTCATCTTCAGAAAATTAATACGTTTAGTAGCTCTAACCGTAATAGAGTTTACGTGACTGTTTAGACTGAGGTTGCTATCTAGGATAAATCCACCAAAAATGGCCCCTTTGCTGGCTTCTAATTTGTGATCGTGTTACTGGAGAGCGATACTGGGGATTGGTTTTTCCCTTTGCTTCTTGAACAGCGTAACTTTTTTAGTTTTGGCGGCATTGAGTTTGATGTGCCACAGGGCGCACCAGCTCTCAAGATCGCGAATGGTATCCTGTAGACGATTTTTAATTGTTTTGGGACTTGCTGGCCGTCCACATGCCTTTGTCGTCTGATAACTGCGATAGTACAACACAGTTTGTCCATACTTTTTCTATATCATTCACATACATTATGAAAAGTAGCGGGCTTCGAACCGACACTTCGTGGTTGACCCTCTCCTTGATTTTTCGGTCAGTTAGAAATGGTGATATGATCCTCAGAATTTTAGTCGGTAATCCCATTTTCGCTAGTTTATATCTCACGCCATTGTGCCATACCGAGTCGAACGCTTTTTCTACATCCAAGAAAAGCGCTGTGCCGATTTCGTTTTGACTAAATGTTGTTTTCATATAATCGACCAGTCTATGGACGTGTTCCATTCCCTCTTTTTGACTCATATACGCTCTTTGCCATTTGTTGAAATAGTTGATTGATTCGAGATAGCTGCGAAGTCACGTTGTGAGAATCCGCTCAAATATTTTTCCAACACAGCTAAGCAAGCTAATTGGGCGGTAGTTAGAAGGGTTGGTAAGGTCTTTGTCGGGTTTAGGTGTCATGACTCCTGTGGCCACTTTCCAGCATTTGAGGAAGTACCCACAGGAGAGACAGCAGTTTAGGAGTTTGGTAAGTCTACAGTAGAAGATGTTGGGGCACTGTTTCATTATTTTGTAAGAGACTTCGTCTTCTCCTGGGGACGAAGATGACTTGCATTTTCTGATTATACCCATGACCACTTCTACGCTTATTGGTCCGGTTAATTCCCCGTCTTCGTGACTTTGGTCGAAGTTCGGTTCATTGAAAATTGGGTTGTTATCTTGGACAAATTCATCTACTTTTACTTTAAAATCATTGTCATATCTGTTCCCTTCTTGTGGACGATACGCTTTCTTTTGAGGTTCGGCAAAAGCGCTGGATTTTACGTTGTCGTCCATGGCCATAGTTCCGTCACTAGTCTTCGGCACATTATTATTGGCACTTTTGCTCTTTTGGCCAGTAAGAGTTTTAAATGTATCCCAGAACCTCTTAGGTTCTCTCAGCCCATTTAGGTTTTCTGTTGCTTTTCCCATCTCACGCGGTTCTCGTTAGCTCTGGCCTTTTTTACTTTTCCATGTAGGTAATTAGACGTGGTTTTAAGTTCTTCTCTATTCATTTGATCATTCTCAGATAGGTAAGCCCGGAAGGCTTTTCTTTTTTGTTTAATTATTTGTTTGGGTTATTCTGTTTATCCGTGTCTGTACTGTTTGTTTCGGACAAATTGCATCTAGTGTACTGTGATAACCTCGTTAAGATGGGTGCAGGCTTTTTCTAGTTCATGAACATTTAAGGGGGCATTTGCCTTTGACGACCCAAGAATGAATGAATGAAAAGTTTCCGCTCGCCGAAGGCGCACAGGGACGATGTGGGATTGAAATCCCTGGCGATACTAATAACTTTATTTGCCTTATAGCTTTATTTGCTTATAAATCCACGAGGCTCGGGAGCGAGAGCCAATAATCTTATTAAGTTTGAGTATGCGACTGGCAGTAGGATAGTGGGTTGAGATCCCCGAGAACCTCTAACTGGAAAATGGCTAGGAATTTGCATAATTACAAGAGTCCTGCTCCGTGTTTGCTAAAAGAAGTGGGCAAATTTATGGTAATACTGAAACCGCAGTTTTGTGGTTATTTTAGAAAAAAGAAAAAGAAACCCAAACAGTCGCTGGTTTGTGACCAGCCCCAGCATGTTATCCTTAACGGTTATAGAAAGGAAAAAATCCACCAATATGTGTTTTTGAAAGCTGGGTATTGGACATCTGGTCTGCCTTCAGGGGGAACAGATGACGGGTTGATTGGAGGGAAAAAAGAACAAAAACAAAAAAAAAACAAAAACAAAAAACAAAAAAAAAAACACCCGAAAGCCCTTAAAAGGGCTGTTAAATCTTTATTCAAATGTTTATTTATATAAAATGTACACTCGTCGCCAGCCAGAAAAGCTTGTTTCAATCCTTGCCTGGTGTTTGGTGATAGGTAGGTCGCACCAATTCCTCCTGCGCTCTGTCTACCATTTCCTTGCGTCTTCTTGATAAGAGTGTTGCAAGAAAATTTGAGAATGTTCAATTAGAAAAGATATAGGTAGAGAGAAAGATATGTATCCGTTATTGTATATTGTGACTGTTGTGTGATTGTTGTTATGGATGGAGTGAAGGGTGGATTTCGTCGGAGCCCACTCCCCTCACGCAGAGTTGCGAGGCAATCCTCACAGACTCAATCCTAAAGATCTCAATGAGTAGCGAGGCAATCCTCACTCACTCCTCGCAGTTTAATTCTATTGAGTAATTTTAATTTACTGTGGGTTATTTTGTTTTTAGCTTAACTTGACAAAGTCAAGATAAGCTATTGCCATCACGCATGTGGAAGTATGTTAGGCTGTGAGTCTGTTCACATTTTCCTTTAGCACAGGCTACACCCCGCAGTTCTTGTCTGATCGTCACGAAATTTCATATGCAGGTTTGGGGTCATGTCTAGATGAGAACGTCCCCTTTTGGTGGCGATCGGTCAACCGGTATGGCTGCCCGAGCCCAAAACCCGAAACCCATTAGCACAGTCTACAGGTTGTATTTATGAAGGAATTTCATTGTAACTTAGTAGGATGCCACTGTATAATGCCTAGATGAGAACGTCCCCGTTTGGTCATGATCTGTCAACCGTGATGGGTGCCCAAGCCCGAAACCCAAATTTTTTTTAGCACAGTCTGCAGGTCATATTTAATATGGAGGGATTTCATTGTAACTTAGTAGGATGACTCCGGATGATGGCTAGATGAGAACTGCCCCATTTGGTTCAGGTTCAGGTTTTCGGGTTTTGGGCTCGGGCAGTCGTGACGACTGCCCGAGCCCAAAACCCGAAAACCTTTAGCACAGTCCATAGATCATATTTATGGAGGGATTTCATTGTAACTTGGTAGGTTGACTTCATATAATGTCTAGATGAGAACGTCCCCTTTTGGACGTGATTGGGCAACTGTGACGGCTACAGGAGACCGAAGCCCGAAAACCTTTAGCACAGTCTACAGGTCATATTTATGAAGGGATTTTATTGTAACCTGGTAGGATCACTCCAAATAATGTCTAGATGCGAACGTCCCTTTGGCCGCGATCATTCAGCTTTTATGGCTGCCCGAGCCCAAAAACCTTTAGCATGGTCTATAGGTCGTATTTCTGGAAGAATTTCATTGTAACTTGTTAGGTTGACTCGATATAATGCCTAGATGATGACATTCCCTTTTGGTCATGATTGGTCATCTGTGACAGCTACAGGGGCCCGAAGCCCGAAAACCTTGAGCACAGTCTACAGGTCATATTTATGAAGGGATTTCATTGTAACTTAATAGGGTCACTCCAAATGATGCCCTAGATGAGAATGTCCCCTTTTGGTAGCGACCATTCAACCATGATGGCTGCCCGAGCCCGAAACCCGAAACCCTTTAGCACAGTCTACAGGTCATATTTATGAAGGGATTTCATTGTAACTTGGTACGTTGACTTCATGTAATGTCTAGATGAGAATGTCCCCTTTTGGACGCGATTGGGCAACTCTGACGGCTACAGGGGCCCGAAGCCCGAAAACCTTTAGCACAGTCTACAGGTGATATTTATGAAGGGATTTCATTGTAACTTGGTAGGATGACTCCAAATAATGTCTAGATGAGAACGTCCCCTTTTGGTCGTGATCATTCATCCTTGATGGCTGCCCGAGCCCAAAACCCCAAAACCTTTAGCATAGTCTATAGGTCATATTTATGGAAGGATTCCATTGTAACCTGTTAGTTTGACTCCATATAATGCCTAGATGATGACATCCCCTTTTGGTCGTGATTGGTCAACTGTGAAGGCTTCAGGGGCCCGAAGCCTGAAAACCTTGAGCACAGTCTACAGGTCATATCTATGAAGGGATTTCATTGTACCTTCGTAGGATCACTCCAAATGATGCCCAGATGAGAATGTCGCCTTTTGGTTGCGATCATTCAACCATGATGGCTGCCCGAGCCTAAAGCCCAAAAACCTTTAGCACAGTCTACAGGTCATATTTATGAAGGGATTTCATTGTAACTTGGTAGGTTGACTTCATATAATGTCTAGATGAGAACGTCCCCTTTTGGACGCAATTGGAAAACTGATGGCTACAGGGGCCCGAAGCCCGAAAACCTTTAGCACAGTCTACAGGCCATATTTGTGAAGGGATTTCAATGTAACTTGATAGGATGACTCGTTTTGGAATAATTTCACTGTAACTTGGTAACTTTCGTTGATATACGTTAACTGTGAGGGCCTCATATATTAACTGTGAGGTCATATTAACCCACCCCTCAGCTCTTTAGTACAGTGTACACCTCATGTTATTTTTATCAAAAACATAGCATACAAGGAACAGAAATGAAAATATTCCCAATTATCACAATTCTTGTCTTATTAAATAATCTTTTTATAAACATTTATAATTATCTTTTTCATCAAACACAACACACAAGTTAAGCTACAGTGTCATTGACACTTTCATTCTGGGTTCGGTGTTCGTTCAATTTCACCATTGATTCACTATCCTGGAGTATGTGGAGGGTTCTGTTTATTGGTCTTATTAAACGCCTTTCAATCGCGCTTCAGCAGAGTTGCGAGGCAGTCCTCACAGACTCCATCCTAAAGTTCTCAATGAGTAGCGAGGCAATCCTTACTGACTCAAAGCGATTTAGTTATATTGTATAATTTTTTTTTATTTTCTGGAAACTTATTTTGTTTTTCTGTTAAGGGATCGGTGTTCGTTCAACTCAACCATTAATTCACTATCTTGGAGTCTGTTGAGGGTTTTGTTTTGTAGGTCTTTTAATCGCGTATCAATAGTTTCTATTTTTGCTAGCTCGTGAAGTTCCTTTATCGGTGTCCATTTGGGTTTGCACAGTGCCACACGCAGGGCATAATTTTGAACCCTCTGTAGCTTCTGAATGTTGGTTTTGCTCAGGTCACTTGTTATTATGGCACCGTATTCTAGTACCGGACGAATAAATGTTTTGTAGAGCTTGAGAAACACATCTTTGTTTACTACCCAATTCCTACCTCTGATCATCTTCAGAAAATTGATACGTTTAGAAGCTCTAACCGTAATGGAGTTTACGTGACTGTTTAGACTGAGGTTGCTATCTAGGATAAATCCACCAAAAATGGCCCCTTTGCTGGCTTCTAATTTGTGATCGTATAACTGGATATCGATACTGGGACTGGTTTTTTCCTTTGCTTCTTGAAGAACGTAACTTTTTGAGTTTTGGCGGCATTGAGTTTGATGCGCAGGGCGCACCAGATCTCAAGATCGCGAATGGTATCCTGTAGACGATTTTTAATTATGTTTCGGGACTTGCTGGCCGTCCAATCAAGAGGTCCCAAAGGAGTGGAGAGAAAGCAAAGTGACATTTATTCACAAAAAGGGGGAAAAAGACGTTTTGGATAACTATCGAGGGATCTCTGTCAGTAGCAACATTGGAAAGGTTTTCTGTAAAGTCCTGTATGGGAGACTAGAGGAGGTGATTGAAGAGAAGGGTTTTTTGGGAGAAATCCAGAATGGCTTCAGGAAGGGAAGGAGAGTTACTGACCATCTTTTCACACTATCCCAAATGATAGAATCCGCGAAAGCAAAAAAGAAAAAATGTTTATGGCCTTTTTGGATATCAAAAAGGCATACGATAGAGTATGGAGGGAAGGTATGTGGCGCAAGCTGGAGGCCATGGGCTTAGGAGGTGAGCTTGTTGGAATTATGAAAGCATTATATAAGGATGTACAGAGTGAACTTAGCCTGGGAAACATTACAACAAAACGTGTGCCTTTGGAGATAGGCCTAAAACAGGGGTGTATCCTTTCGCCAATCCTGTTTGCATTGTACATCAAAGGTTTAGGAGATGAACTCCTGCGTAGCGAGGGGGGGGGGGGGGGGGGGGGTAGCAGTTGGGGACTTGAAGATCCCAGGGCTATTTTGTGCAGACGATATGGTTCTAGTGTCAGAAAGCGAAGAGGGGCTAACGAAAATGTTGGGAATTGTTGGGACATATGGGAGCAAATGGAGACTCGAACTTAATGAAAGCAAGAGCAAAGTTATACCTGTGGGCCGCAAAGTGGACCCCACTCAAAGGTGGAGAGTGGGTGAGTTCTGCATTCCGGAAGGGAGCAGCAAACTTCTCAGTGTAGGAGAGACAGGTGATTACGAGTATTTGGGGGTAAATATAAACATTACAGGAAGAGGCATCTACCGAAACCACACAAATAAATTGATTCTGAAGGGGAAGCGAATCCTTAACCAAATGAAACTTATAGGGAGAAACAGTTTCAATAAGGTTTTCGTGGGGAAAAGCATTTGGGAAATTGTGGGGCTGCCAAGTATAACATACGGTACGGAAGTGGTACCCCTAAACCAGACGGCCGTAAAGAGCTTGGAAATCCAGCAGAACGCAGAAAGGCCGATGGATAACGGGGTCGAGTAATGCCGCAGCGCTAGAAGCAATCAGGGATGAGCTTGGGTGGATGAGGATCAAGGACAGGAAGTGGTACCCCTAAACCAGACGGCCGTAAAGAGCTTGGAAATCCTGCAGAACGATGCAGGCCGATGGATAACGGGGTCGAGTAATGCCGCAGCGCTAGAAGCAATCAGGGATGAGCTTGGGTGGATGAGGATCAAGGACAGGATAGACCTGTTGAAACTCGGTTATCTTAATTATTTCGTAAATCTCCCCGACAGCCGATGGTGTAAAGTAATGTTCCTGAGAATTTTCAACTCAAATATCAAAACAGGGTGGATGGTCCAAGTGAGGGAGCTAGTAGAGAACTACTCATTGGAGATCGCGGACCTGGACGTTGGGGCAAACCAAGGTAAAAAAATCGTCAGAGAAAGGGTCATGGCGGATTGTAACCGTAATTGGCGAGAGGGAGTCAAATCAAAGAGGTCTTTGGGTGGCCTGCGTGATAAAGAGAAGTCAGGTTTTGAAGAGTACCTTGATGGCACCTTTGGGGGGTCACTGTTGTTCAAGCTGAGGTCGCGATCCCTGGAGCTGAGGGGACAAATTGGGAAAGACGGTGAAAGGGGGTGCCAGATGTGTAACTTGGGCATGGTGGAGACCCTGGAACACTTTCTTCTAGAATGCCCAAAGTATCAGTCTAAAAGAATGAGATTCACTGGGAGTATAATGGGGAAGTGGGATGGGAGAATGAATGACATGTGGTTAGGGGGTGACTCAAAGGAGAGTGTTAATATGCTAATCGGAGAGATTGGGAAGAATGGGGCAAGGGATGTCGTCAAGCAGTTCGTTTCCGAGTGTTGGGAGGAGAGGAGAAGCGTAGGAATAGGGAGGCAGTTGGGAGTACAGGGGGTAACCATGGCCTTCTCATACGAGAACTGCGACAAATCAGCGGCCGGCCGAAGTGTTATTATTATTATTATCATACTTGCTCGATGGAGGTGTAACTA
Organism: Pictodentalium vernedei; assembly: GCA_031216915.1. Classification (NCBI taxonomy): domain Eukaryota; kingdom Metazoa; phylum Mollusca; class Scaphopoda; order Dentaliida; family Dentaliidae; genus Pictodentalium; species Pictodentalium vernedei. The sequence goes on from CM062290.1 coordinate 11,011,194, forward strand.
ATTCGTGTGCGTAACATTTAGATGTTTCTGTTCACTACAAGGGGATTTAACAGAAAGGTTTTGGGAGAGAAACCATTTATAATTTGAAAATTTATTTATTTATTGGTGTTTAAGGTCACATATTATGCACAATGGCTAATCGTGACCGTGACAGTTTTACGGGTGGAGGAAGCCGGAGTACCCGGAGAGAACCACCGAGCAACGACGAGCAGCTGTCAGCTCTCCAACATCGTAACTCTGAACTCTGCACCGCAGCACAGGCAGGGTTAGATTGGTTGAAGACATGCGCACCATCGACGTGCAGTACGCCTCAGTACACAGCGTCATCGTGCCCCCATGTAGGCAATCGGGGTGAAGTGTCTTGCCCAAGGACACAACGCGGTTGCCGCAGGTGGGATTCGAACCGAGGACCTCTCGGCTTGCAGCCTGCATCTCTACCAACTGAGCCACCGCGACCCCAAAATTTGAAAATAGTCTACAATGAAACAAACAATACTTAATCTCCGTTATATATATTTATTATATCGTCCGCTTCATTAAATTATCACTTTTCACACATTCAGCTGCACATTTAGTACTTTAAAACATAGTTTTTATACACTTGCCGCCCTTTTTACCGGTAAAAAGTTGTGTTCAAGCTATTTTTTTTAAACGGGGGTTCATAACTTATTTTCAGTGAGCGTTTCGCCAAACACATGCCAATGTGATAATAAATATTAAAACCAACCACACAGTGGATACTAGTTCTAGATTCCTGTATGTCCTACCCAAATAATACTCACAGGTGCCTATTAAGACTGGAGCGCCTTGTTCTCACTCCACCAATCCCTATGTGTGATCTCCCAGTGGTGGGCCCGGGGGTGGGGGTGGCTGAGGGCCCCCAAAACCATAATTAACTGTTTTTAAACCCCCATGTTTGCCCAGGAGGCACCAGAATCGATCCCCCCCCCCCCCAATTCGAAAATATTTGGAAGGTCGTTGTGGAGTTTGCCCCCCCCCCACCACCCCCCCACCCCACCCCACCCCCAAAAAAAAATGCATTTGGGGCTTCCTCCTACACCTACACCCACCCAAGGGCCACTTGCCTCAATAATGCCTGCAGTATCACTTTTTGAACAAAATCTTCCAGCCCCCTCCAAAAAAATTTGGCCCGTACACCTATGAAAATATTATTTATTTATTGGTGTTTAACATCACTGTCAGCATCTGGGCTATATCATGACACAACATAAGTATAAAGTCAAGTTGTGCCAATCGTTTATGCATCTGTTGCCCACTTACTGAGTAATTGCACTCCAGTGGCATTGGTTGTTACCAGGTCCTATTTTACCAGTAGGGCGAAACAAATATACCTCAGTAGATATTAAGCCCTTCACTTCCCGGGCGTCGCATGGGGAGTCAAAATATTAAAACTTCCGACTGTGAATACTTCCCATAATGTAACTAGAAATTTAACCAATTCAATCTCGTTTGACAGAGCTTGAGGAGCAGTCAAATAAGATTGAATTAGTTAAATTTCTAGTTGCATTATGGGAAATATATTCGCAGGTGGAAGTTTTAATATTTTGACATTAGAGGGGTGGGCGGGGCTAAGAAGCAGTATCCTTCATATTAACTTGCGACTCTAATTTAATTCTTGATGTCGAACAAAGACAGACTGATTAAACCGAGGACAATATTTAAAATTTACAATCACTGCATTCGTTGTGCAGTTGTTTTTTTTTCATTACTTTGAAATAAACCGATTGGAAGATATCCCAAGTTGAAAAAGATCATACGATATTTTCCAGCAACCCACATGTTTATTAGGGAAAGGGTTGGGGGTGGGTGGATTCATCAAAACCAGCAATTCAAATTTCTGATTTACACTGTTTATTTAACTTTATATGGGCCCTTTTATGGTGTGGTCGCTGTGTGGCCTTCCCAATCTCCGGTTCAGATTAACACTGAATGACACTGACCACTAAACCATGGCATTCTCTAAATACAATATCAACGGTGGCCTCAGTGACAGAGCGAGGATCTCCAATCGAAGGCCTGGGTGAGGATTAAAAACAATAAGTTACAGTTTGCATTTGGGAGCCCCACCCCACCCCTCCCCACCACTGGGAAGAAGGTTAAGTTGCTAGACTCTGGGGGAGATCGATCCTGGTGCCTCCTGAAGAAAGATAGGGGTTAAAAACAGTATGTGACAGTTTGCATTTGGGGGAGGGAGGAAACCCTACAACAAACTTCCAAATATCATGCCCCCCCCCCCCAAAA
>CM062290.1:11650033-11728852 GCA_031216915.1 Pictodentalium vernedei
TCTGCTTCCTAAGCCATGCCCAAGCCAAATCTTCAGAGACCTTGACCGTGGAAGCAAGGTTGTTGATGGCCGTGAGTCCCTTCCAGTACCCCTTGGGGCTGTAGTAGATTGAAGTCAACTTTGTTGTTAGCTTGCTGTCCATTCTGTGGTATTCCAGCATCCTTTGGACCTCTAAAAGCCATATTGGAGAAGTCTTATAATGATAATATACAATTATGTACGTGACACTATCCGACGTTCAAACCGTGGACATACCAAGGGTGCTCCCTGCCGGAGAGCAATTTGAGTGTACTCTTGCTGAAGTAACCTACTACCCTCTTTGGTACAACATTAGCTCGGGGCTGCGCAACAATACTATTCACATTGTGGATTAGAAAAATGACCCAGTTGAGCAGAAGATAATAATCACAGATGGCTATTACAATGTATGCAAGCTAAATGACGAGGTGTTTAGTCACGTTGGGGCTGTACTGGATCTTCACAAACCTTCGGGTCGTCTGCGACTCAAGACAGATAAGTCAATGAAACTGGGAAACTTGGCACACACCTTGGGATTTACAACAAACAAAATCCCTCGGAAAGGCAAGCTGATGGGGAATGAGTTACCTAGACTTTGTTCATCTGTCAGAAGTCGGCACCACGGACAATGTTTACAACGGGCTGCCTAGCACACCACTCAGAACAGTACCTGTAGGAAATGAAAAATGTGCCAGTGGCAGAACAGTAACTTTTTCTCATTTGCAATACAAAAGGCTCGTCCCAGGCCCTATAGGCAGTTACAGTCCACGTTTTAGATAGCGGGGGTGTCCCTATTGAATTTGTGCACCTGTTAGTAACATTACATATTCGCCAGAAGCACATGATGCATTGCCTTGCATGAGCCTTCAGCTGGCTGATCTCGGGGACACACAGGGCTTTGGGGAACCAGGGATGACGGATAAATTGTATGTATTTCAGCTCTCCAAGGGGCTATACAAGAGAAAAGAGCTGTCCTCTGTTGTTCCTTCGGAACTGCGACAATGTACATTTACCGAACTGCGTGGTTTGAACCTGGAAGGCTCGGCCTCATGGAGGAGCTACAAACTTATCCAGAATGACTCCAGTCAGTGGTCTCTGTATAGGCACCCTGTTCGCTGTGGGTGGGAACTTGGCTTCAGGGTCATCCAACTTCACACCCAACTAGGCCGTGGCCACAGGCTCCGTAAACTCCAGAACAGTGGCCGTGTTTTGGCTTCTTATATACCGAAAGGTGCTATATATGTTCACGAAAGCAGTGTCGGGTATGTGCTGGGTGGGGCAAAAGGTGCGATGATGAAATTCTTTTGGGAGTTTGATCATCTTACTCCTGGCAAGGGTACTACCACAATTGTACAGATAGTCCTGGTACACCACCCAACGACTTTGTACCAGTGCTACATAGGCTTGCCCTAAAATGGGATAGGCAACATAATAGCAAAGAACTTGTCTTCATTATCCGTGGCAAAGATGTGTTGCTCTCGTTAAGTGGTGTCGAGTACAAGGTCACAGATTTTCAACCGACACATTTAATACCCCACATCTTGGCCCAGCTAAGCTCAAGTGCCTGCGGTTTACCAGACAGATACTGACGGACACAATTTAAAGGCATTAGAAAATGATCTATAATACCAATTATTATTATAAGAATGTGTTTGTATCCAGAACTTAATATTAGCAACGCGAATACTTTCCGCATCTAGGAGATCGGTGTTGTAAGAGCCTGTCTCATGGTTGAACGAGGCCACAGGCATTCTCTTAGCAAGAAATACCAGCCCACAGAGCACATAAAACGAGGGGTTGCTGCTGATATGCCAAGAACTCACCAGGCAGAGACAGGGACCCCCTTCGCCTGCTGGCTGGCTGAGACCAGCACCACACCTGTGATCTGTAGTTGCTGTGCAACTCTCATGGGCTTTTAGGATTACTTTACAGCATAAGGCAGCCTTGACACAGTCTTACTTCCGTCAGACTTTTAAAAAAAAAAGGGTTTTTTTGCCCGTTAATTTTTTATTGTAAAAACCATATAGGTACTCACGCGTGTGTTGAATTTACTGGGCGAGTTTGTAGCTAAAAAACCCAACCAAACCCATCCCCAAGATGACAAAGGCAATCTCACAGTCCTTTTGCTCAGCTGATGGTGTGAAAAAGTCTTCAAGTTGCGGTTCTGGGCCAAGACTGTTAACTGTTCCCATTTACCTGTGCATACTCGCGAATCGCAGCATCAAAATCCTGGAATGTGTGCAAGTCATGGCTTTGGTGTCGTACTGTTCACTTATGGGACCATGCTGCCTGGGTGCCCTGAAGCTTTTCTATGGCTTTGTCATGTCGCACACTTTCCACACCAGCATCATTATCCCAAAACTTGGGGAAGAGGTAGTTGCTCCCAGAGAAGGCTACTGCGTTAACAAGGGTGCCCCCAACTAGCATTGCGATCGAGGCCATCTTGTTCTTGTTACGATGTTACAAACAGGAACAAGTTATTTCAGAATATCTGCTGGAATGATTCCCTGTTTAATTAGCATGTCCTTAGTTGTCGCCGCCAGCACCACATCAAGGACTACCATCCCGAGGCCATAGCTGGTGAAGTCAAGTTTAGGGGTGGCTCCCTTCATTGCCATCTTACCTAAGCCGGCATACCCTATTGCGAGGGCAGAGACCACGGCGCTGATATCGGCAGCATTGGCCAACATCTTTCCATCGGCTGAAGACATTGTATATATATATATACTACTCCATATAGAATGGATCTGAAGATACCTTTAAATCCTTGTTCGGAGGTGCCGAACTGTTGACAGGATTAACAACATCAGAATTGGGCGGTGTCATTAGATTGGCCGCCAACTTTTTGCTCTGCAAAAACCATAATGCCAAGCTAGCCAATCCATGGGGACCAGTCATCTAATGAACTGCGTTTGTGATGCGTTGCATTTGAGACCTCTTGCTGCTGTCCATGTTGTTCCTGTTGTTGCTTCGGAAAAGGGTCCAACAGGTCCATTAGCCGTTTGGGTTGCTCCTGCATTGTTTACTACCATTCTCTGGAGACTGGCCTTCTCTTGCAACTGGACAAGGCTTTTTGTTGTTTTGCATACCGGGCGGCAGCTCCTGCCCGTCCGGCGCCCACTTTCTTAGGGTCTTTCTGTCACTGTTTCTGTTCTGAAGGAACAACAGGAACAACCGACGACTCAGTGGTTGGCACATCTGTCACTCTCTCCACCTGTTGTGGCAGGTTTGGCTCTGTCATCGATGGCATCTTGATTTGTTAAAGGGCAGGTGTGTCCAAATCGGCAGTGTTTAGCAGTGGTTAGCACTGCAGTTAGCAGAGCTAAGATGATGGTATAACGATGATATAGCTCGCATGTGGCACTGCTTGGCACATGCCCAACAAATGGATCTGCCTCAAGATCAGCAACCAACTCTAGTCAGTTCTCTGGGGGTATGGGAAGAAACATGCCGACCGTCCCTGCATAGAGTTGTAGTGCGGCCACCCCCAGAGTTTTTGTCATTGCTGCGCCAAGCCTTGCCTTATAGCGAGTATAGACGTCGACCTGGTCAACTGTGAGGTTTTTCCCTAGATACTGCTTAGCCTGCCCACTGGAAGCTACTGGAGCTAGCCTTTTGCATTTGGCCCCATCGACCTTTCCTTTGGAAAATCAACAGCAGGATCCACTGCCATATTGCCTTCGGTAGTGCCCACTTCTGACATGGCACCTTGCTCTTCCAGCAGTTGGTCAATGATATTGTCACAATACATGATGGTCTGTATACGTCTACATATATGCCGTCTAAGTCTAATATAGCACATAACAATGTGCAATGCAACCCATCCCAGCAGACTTATATATAGTGCTTGGGTCACTAGAATAGCTGCTTGGGTCGCTAGAATCGCTGCTTCCCACATAATATATTATAACAGGTCCATTATCACAACACTTTATAAGGGTTGGTTGGTCTGTTTTTAGCACTAGCCGGTCATGCTTACTTTCCGCCAATACGGGCGAACTGCTGCACATTCCTCACAGCTTCCAATCACATCATTTCTCATAGACAGTGCTCGAAGCTGTCTCTGTCCTTACAGTGAAACAGGCAAGCCCAGCGGGTCTGCTCGTGGAGATCCTTTAAGACATTTATAGTTTATTTTAGTTATACTTCTGCGTCAAAACCCAAACACTCTGCTGCACATGATAACCCGTAAAGACTAGCTCGAACATCATGCATGTCTTTCTTTTGTGTCAAAGCTTTCATAGCCGAGCAATCATCGCTAATGTACAAGGTTGGCCTCCCTGGAACATCTGATAGAAGGCCTGCAGATATGAGAGGAGGCATTCACCAGGATTTGCTATGTACACATCGGGGTCATCCCAAATCCATGGATGGTTGTTTTATGTTTTGTTATATTTGATTGTGGACAGAGCACCACAATGTGCTGAAACACACCCCGGTAAGGGCCCTCCAGCAGGTCCAGAGCAAAAATGTCTTGCCACAGCCTGTTTGACCCCAAATAATGGCTTTGTGGGGCTCCGTTAGGAAAAGGTCATTAATAAAGTGTGTTGGTGAACAGGCCATCTTCAATGTTAAGCTGCACATTCATGAGAACGTACGGATATACGTTCAACGCACCTCTCGCCTCTGCTGTCTTTGTGAACTGAATACTGATACCTTCACTGGCGTTTTCTACACGCCGGCAACTGCCATGTAGCTCGCCATCATCCATGGTCCGCAGGTGAAGCCATAGTGCATACATGTTGGTCAAGAACTCTCCCAGTGTGACATCAGCCAGAGATAGCTCCATTGCGACCAGAGCCACCACAGGATCTCATTTGCTGCTGGGGCAACCTCCAAAGTGCAGAGTGGCTTCATTCCATTGCTGATAGGCATGCAATCCTTGGGAGTACAGCCGGTTGGGCACCCCTCGATGATAACCTCAACTTTTGTGATCTTGGAGTTATAAAAGACCAGCCGTAGCAGGGTCCTCGAACACCTGCAGGATCCCTTTCATGCTCTGTGCGGCAGCGTTGAGGTTGCTGTTCCACAGAGAGTCGATCTTGTCTTTGGTCATTTTGCGGTGCCGAAGGATGCGGTCGTAGAGGATGGTGAGACGAACAGCATACTGGTTGCGGACCAATGCGAGCTAGTTAAGATTGGGTGACCATTTCATATTCCAGGTTGATATTATCAATGGTGTAACTGTCATAGGCATCGCCTATTGACAGAACCACTCAACTAATCATTGAATGTCAGCTCGTACCCGACCCGATCTCCAAGCGCACTCTGGCAGAAGGGCATATGAGCCTCGAGGAGTTCAAAGTCCAGCAGGATACAGAACTGATTGCCATAGGCATCAGCGATAGCCTTGTCTACAACAACAGTATCAACCTTCTGCACCGACCTGCAGCTTAGTAGCATTTCTTTTCGTGGAGGTATCAATGCCCTGGTAATGCACATTTTTGCGCTCAGAGGCTGTCTTCCAGAGGTCAAGGTAGCAGTGGTACACGTCTGCATTGTCAAGATTCTGAATGAATGAATGAATGAATGAATGAATGAATGAATGAATGAATGAATGAATGAATGAATGAATGAATGAATGAATGAATGAATGGTTTTATTTTGTAATACAACATGCATACAAATACAAACTAAAAACAGCAACATACAATTATTTCAAATACAAGGTTGCTCTACAGGGAGATGGCATAGCCACTACGGCTGTCTTCCCACCATTCCCAATAAAAACAAAGAAGTAAAATGTGAGCCACTCCTGACAACGGCTATGTTAATGAAAAGAAAATTAATTTTTAAATGGTTCTTTCCATATAAATAAAAATAATTTTCCATCGTTTTTAGAAAATGAAACAATTTAGGGATAGTTAATAGATAAGGATGAGATTTCAGACTTACTCTGAATGACTTACCCTATTTCCCTTTGGCACACCCTACAGGGCACATTTATGATTGGATTGCTTTGAATCCTGGCATGCTTGTTTGGGGTGACCTCTAGATGGGAGTTATTGATTTTCTTCAATTTCTGTCAAAAAATGTTGCCGCGGCCAACGTTCTTAGAATTTAGTTTAGTCAGACCTCAATATTTCCCATTTGCACACCCAACAGGGCATATTTATGATCGGATTGCTTTGAAACCTGGCATGCTTGTTTGGGGTGACCTCTAGATGGGAACTATCGATTTTCTTCAATTTCCGTTAAAAAATGTTGCTGCGGCCAACGTTCTTAGAACTTAGTTTAGTCAGACCTCAATATTTCCCTTTGGCACACCCTACAGGGCACATTTATGATTGGATTGCTATGAAACCTGGCATGCTTGTTTGGGGAGACCTCTAGATGGGAGCTATCAATTTTCTTCCATTTCCATCAAAAACTTGCCATGGCCATCGTTCTTAGAACTTAGTTTAGTTAGACCTCAACATTTCCCTTTGGCACACTACAGGGCACATTTATGATCGGATTGCTTTGAAATCTGGCATGCTTGTTTGGGGTGACCTCTAGATGGGAGCTATCGATTTTCTTCCATTTCCGTCCGTCAAAAAATGTTGCCGCTTGCAACGATCTTTGAACTTAGTTTAGTTAGGCATCAATATATTCCTTTGGCATGCCTTACAGGGCACATTTATGATCAGATTGGTTTGAAACTTTGTATGCTTGTTTGGGGTTACCTCTAGATGGGAGCTATCGATTTTCTTCAATTTCCGTCAAAAAATGTTGCTGCGGCCAACGTTCTTAGAACTTAGTTTAGTCAGACCTCAATATTTCCCTTTGGCACACCCTACAGGGCACATTTATGATTGGATTGCTTTGAAACATGGCATGCTTGTTTGCCGCTGACCTTTGAACTTAGTTTAGTCATACCTCAATATTTCCGTTTAACACACCCTTCAGGGCACATTTATGATCGGATCACTTTGAAACTTTGTATGTGTGTTCGGGGTGACCTCTAGAGGTGAGCTAAACAAAATACAAAATTGAACCTGATATGACAAAAAATATACAAGTGATATATACAACAAGCCGAAGATGGGCGAGTCATACGCGAAAGATGGTTCCTGTGGTTCACAGTGCCATTGGAATTGAGAGATGAGCAATTTGCTCCAGGTAAAACATGCAATGTGAAACAGGGGGACCATCAACGCCCACTTCGATGCCCCCACCCTAAAACCTGCTAGGGACTTGAAAGCTCAGGTGATAAATTTGATCAGCTTGGCAAGCTCATGCATTGCCCGAGGTGAAAGAAATTATCCTAAATCCAATGTTGTCTAGCCCCCCCCCCCCCTCCCCCCCTCCCCCCCCCCCCCCCCCACCGACCGACAAGCCTTGTAAGGTGTGGCCTATGAGGACAAGCTCATGCGGTGTCCTCATGGGGACCACAAATCTGGTCACAGTGAAATATGATGGTGCTGCTACTAGGTCGAAAGTTCCACTTCTGATGAGTAATATCTAAGGACCGGCTCATGCGGTGCCCATAGTAAAACTGGAATGATTATGTGAGTGAAACCTGATGGGCCAGCTCATGCGGGGCCCAAAAAGATAATAGCATCAGGATTGTAGTTTCGCTGTCGGTGGGGAGGCTTTTTTTTTCTTTTTTCTTAACTGGTTGAGGGCTACATTATTTTAGGTGATCAAATTTGTTCTTCAAAATCTGTTTTATTAAAAATTATTGGAAAGTGCCTTTTGGCACTTTCCAATAATTTTTAATAAAGCAGATCCTCATGCTGAAAATAATATTTTGTTTTTCACTGAATATGAAACGTAGGTAAAGAAAAAGGGTAATTTTTAAAAGGTACCCTCCTTTTTGCCAAAGCCCTGATAGTGGCTTCCAGCACTCAACCAGTTAAAGAAAGATAACATATAAAACAAAACATGTGCAACAGGTAACCGACCGGAAAAGAAAATTAATGAGAACATCAGTAATTTGAGGTTGCTCATGCAGTAATGACCCCTGTTTTTATTGTGATAGTGCTCATGTAGTATCCCTAAGTTCCCTGGTAGACTCGTGACTATTTACATAATATGAATACTGTTGGATTATATTCCCCTCTGTTGTGTTGTCAGGTCTAATTCAAACGGCTTGCAACATGGAATTTCGAAAGAAAATACTGATGGTTATAGAAGGCAAGACCGTATGTAATGGTGGAAAGCATTGCTTTTCCAGCAACCCATCATCCATATTTGGGCATCTGAGAAACCAAGGCTTGCGGCCATTGTCTCGGCTCCGATCCTAAAACTGTGGCCTTTGAAAACATCTGTGTTAAGGTTACAGATATTTAAACAGTTTTTGAGTACTGTGTTAAACTTTGTCCGTGATACGGGGGATCCATCTATCAACACGAAAAGGGTGACCTAAAGGTACTCGGCAGATCTGCATATACTGAAGCAATAATTCGACCAGACAGGGATGGCTGGTCACAAGACGGACGCGAACCACATGAGGACGGGCAGTCAGATTATGCTTAAAATGCCGGAAAGTCAGTGTAAACCCTTCGGCTGTCACTTGGTAATCGGAAATCTGTACCACTTTATCAGCATCACACACACAAGATGGACACAATTCCCCAATCCATGCGAATGTGCAGAATGCAGTGGTGAAAATTGTAGCAAACAACAGACCTTCAAAGTGTGTTCGACAGCAGTGAAATGAAGCCCTCACTAGCTTTGCAAGTAAAGATTCCGTAATGGGCAGACGAGCATCTATTGCAGGGACCAAACGCTGGAGGCCCGACAACATTTTTCAAGTGAGAAAATTTTGAGTGGGGTCCGATGGATTGTTAATTTTGTGGAAATATCCAATAGCTGAAATGATTGATATGATAGATTTTGGGGAATAAGAATCACCAAAAAGATATGCAATGAACAGGCAAAGCAGGTGCTGCGGAACGGGCCATACCAGAGGTACCAGTAGTAAGTGGCAGAAGGCTGCCATTTTTGCTGTGCGGCTATGTATTGTCGTCTTGTTCTAACTGCTAAAGTGCTGTCGATGATGGTGTTTATGGCTTCAACCAGTTGTCTAGGGACATGTCTGCACCTACCAGTGTGGGTTCTGGTTGGGCAGAGGGCATCAGTGTCTTGAACTGGTTGACCTGGCAACGAGAAAGCCTCAGAAAGGGCATCAGCTGGTAAGTTTATGGTACCTGGTAACTGGAATATGTTTCGACTTGAACAGGATATTATATTGGAGGCATACAAGCACGAAACGGCACAAAAGCTGAAGTAGTGTGGGATCTTTAGTAGTCTGAGAATTGATTATAGAAACAACCGTCGAATTGTCCGAATGGAAGATCACACATTTGTTTTCTAGGAGGCTACCCCATATATGGAGTGCCAGGACTATCGGGTAGAATTCTAGGACCGCTATGTTCTGGGTACGTTCTATTTCCAAACAACCAGCGTTGCTGAAAAATGGCTGAAAACCCTGCAGTTGATGCTGTATCTGTGTTTAAATGCAGTGTATCATTGGTCAACCAATAGGTGTCTAGAAAAAATGTCTTACCATTATAACTGTCTAAGAATTGTAGCCAAAGGGAAATATTATCCTTCATTTGTTTTGTTATGCGGATGCGATGGTGTGGCAATTTGATTCCAATGGTTAACTTGATCATCTTTCGAAGAAAAGCGTGACCGGTAGTAAACCAAGAAGAGACTAACTCCCAAAGAGTTGTTTTGGAGTGTCCCAGCAGAGAACGAAGCTGGGCCTTACATTTATAAATTTTATCCCTAGGCAAGCATGCACACATAACCTCGGTATCTAATTCAGTACCCAGGAACGTGATACAAGTGGAGGGCTGAACTGTTTTCTTTGCACGATTGGCACACCAAGCTTCTTTCAAAGGAGGATGAAACCATCTAGATAACTCTAACACAAATTATTCGTGGGGGCAGCAAATAAGAAATCATCCAAAACATGTGTGATGTGACGGATGTTGAGTTTTCGGGTCGCAATCCAGTGGATAGCTGAACCAAAAGCCTCAAATATATTACAGCTAGAAGAGGAGCCCATGGGCAGACATCTATCGTAGAAGAAGCAATTGTCGAATTTAAAACCCAAGTGCTGATAATCGTCTGGGTGTATGGGAAACAAACAAAATGCAGATTGAATGTTGGTCTTAGCCAGGAAACAGCCCTTCCCCAATTTACATGTCGTATCGATTGCATCTTGGACTGACGAGTATTGCACGGATTTGAATTCCTGCCCTATGTTGTCATTGACCAGATGGATAAGAAAGATGATGTATCATTCGAAATTCCCCAGGAGTTTTCTTGGGCACTGCCCCGATGGAGGAGACAGTGAAGTTGGCAAATGGAGGACTCGAAAAGGGGGGGTGGGGGGGGGGTGGGGCGCTACCCACCCTACGGCAACTTCTTTGGGTATCTTACCCCTGACAAGGGTCTGGTGAAGTGAAGCAGATTTTAAATTTGGTGCATCGCTCTGCAGGCTATGACCTACATGACCTAGATGAAAACCCTTGGTGAAACCTGAGCGCAAGTATTCACGCTTTCCCTTGTCAAATCCGTCTAATAAACGATAAAAAGGGTCCATTTTTATTGGAGTTGGTGATTGTGTGACTACATTGTTGGGGGAGGTTGGATTTTTCGTTATTTCTCCGAAAATTGTTGCCTCCCCAAAAGGAGTGGCGAAACCCCCCGGACTTTGCACAATGCTGTAATGAGTGGTACTGTGAGCACTGAGGACAATCATGAGAATAGCTGCATGCCTCGCCACCAAATTGACAATTATGGAAGCGTCTACAAAAACCAATGGGAATGTATTGACCTCCCTTGCCCGTGCGGGGGACCGAGGTGGATGAGGGTCTATTCGATGTAACCCTGGCCATGGGCAAGGACTCCATATAATACTCCCAGTGGGTTTGGTCCCATTGAAGGGTAGGATCATGTTGGCGGAACGCCCTAATATTTATTTATTTATTTATTTATTGGTGTTTAAGGTCACATACTTATGCACAATGGCTAATCGTGACCATGACAGTTTTACGGGTGGAGGAAGCCGGAGTACCCGGAGAGAACCACCGAGCAACGACGAGCAGCTGTCAGCTCTCCAACATCGTAACTCTGAACTCTGCACCGCAGCACAGGCAGGGTTAGATTGGTTGAAGACATGCGCACCATCGACGTGCAGTACGCCCCAGTACACAACGTCATCGTGCCCCCATGTAGGCAATCGGGGTGAAGTGTCTTGCCCAAGGACACAACGCAGTTGCCGCAGGTGGGATTCGAACCGAGGACCTCTCGGCTTGCAGCCTGCACCTCTACCAACTGAGCCACCGCGCCCCCGGCGGAACGCCCTAAACTGCTGATCATATTTTACTCAGTCATAGCCCTCCAATGACATTTTCCTGATCCGTGTCTTATAAGCTAGCAATGCCTGAATCTCGCTAAGGAATTTCTCGGTGTAAATTGCCCTGAAAATCTCAAAGGCACTGACCCATTGATGAATTGAGGTCAGGGTCCTGGTTTTTTTTTTTTTTGCAACCATACTAGTGAGGGCATGATACCCTCTGAATCACAAAGTCATTGAATATGTGGACTGTGTATTCTGGTTAGGTAGTAAAATGGCTAGGCCAGTTGGTGGCAAGGGAACATTAGTATCCCCCCCCTGACCGCTGAAGGCCTGAGAGGAATTGCCTGAATAGGTGAGGCAATGCAGTCACAAGGGTGGACAGAATGTGACACTCTATTATTTTGAGACACCTGTATTGAGTGTTGTCTTGTGGAAATGCTAGGCTGAATGTCAAAAATGTCCTCCAACTGATTTGAAGTAGATGTGCCAGGAACGGGAACGTTGTTATTGCGAGACACTTGTAGTGAGCATTGTCTTGTGAAAATGCTAGGCTGACTGTCAAAAATATCCTCCAACTGATTTGAAGTAGATGTGCCAAGAATGGGAACATTGTTAGTGGCAGCATTTCTGTCACCATTAGTTGTGGAGGCATCAGTTCCATGGATTGAGAGGTCAATGGGTCCCTCGGAACCCAGTATTTTCTTGAGTGTTGGGTACAGGAGGACATTGTCGCCGCTTCCATGTTCTGGGCTGGTATGACTTAGACAAACCATCCTGGAGTTGTTGCCTTCTCCGCTTAGGTGGCATACTGAAAAACAAAACAACAAGGGGACAAAACAAGAACAAGATTACCTTTGTGCATGCCATTGTAAAAACTGCCAACAGAATATGTTAAACCCCATGGTACCTAGTTGCTTTAAATGGAGTTAAACATTGACCAGATTAGATCAAGACAGTCTGCTACATACTGCCTACCAAATTAGGAGTGGGGCTACCAAATTAGCCCTGAATTGTGCCTATCAAATTAGGCCTGGGGACTAACACATTAGCCTCATACTATTATATATAAGCCTACCAAATTAGGCCAGGGCTACCAAATTAGCCATAATGAATAATATATGCCTATCAAATTAGGCCTGGGGACTACCACATTAGCCCCATACTATTATATATTTTAGCCTACCAAATTAGGCAAGGGCTACCAATTTAGCCATAACAAATAATATATGCAGACCAAATTAGCCATAATGAATAATATATGCCCACCAAATTAGGCCAGGGCTACCAAATTTGCCATAATGAATAATATATGCCTACCGAATTAGGCTAGGGCTACCAAATTAGCCATAATGAATAATATATGCCTACCAAATTAGGCCAGGTCTACCAAATTAGCCATACATAGTAGTGAAATCTACCAAATTAGATTGATATGAAATTTCTGGCAGTCAGGTAGCTGTCAAATTGAAGCTCTAGAAATTGTTTTTTGGTTTTTTTTGTTTTTTTTTTTTAATTGTTGAAAAAAATTTTTTTTTTTTTTTTTTATAATAATATAAGGGGTGGGACCCAACACAAGTGGGTGGGACTCCCACCCCCTGTGAAGGTCAACCAAAATGGCCTCATAGCAATCCAATACTAAAAGTAGAGCGAATGTTGTCAGCCACCTCATCCGGGTTTTTAACCTGCCACAATCGTTTCCCTCTCCAACCACACTAATAAATATATGTAACTAGGGTGAATGTCGACTGCTGTGGGACAAAACTATGTGTGTTTGGAGAGAGAGATTGACGACGCCTATGGTCAGCAATAAGAAAACTTAATGAAAAACACATGTATGCAACTTGCCCCAAAACGTGGTTGTTTGATGTGCAGCACTATTCTATCAAACCCCCTCCCCCTTTTTTTTCCTTATTTTTTTTTTTTTTTTTTTACATCAGGGGAGGGGTAAAACTACTTGTAAAACCTTCAGGAAGAATGATTCAAACAGTAAAGAACTGCACCTGCACCACGAATGCTGCGAGTGTATTTTTTCACACCTTGGGCATTAAAATGAACTCCTTCCTCCAACATGCCGCGAGCCGTGCCATGAAGGCATTTATTGTTCCACCAAATTATGTTGGAGGAACGGTCTGGCAATACGACTGAGGTGTATTGGGTAAAAATCATCTCTGTTGTATCGACTGACAGATTTTGTACCACGGACTCATGTGCAGTAAAATGCACGACAAACAACCACCTTTTGAACACAATATTGTGACAACAGAAGACCCCGCAAGCTCGTCTAATTCTGAGCTCACTGTTTCCGGGCGCATAGTGGAGATATCATTGCCTCCAATTTAAAGCACCACACTGTGAGGGTGGTATGTATGCAACAGGTGTAAGTTTGTTCGGAGTTGCTTGATTGTCGACCCTGCCAGTCCAAATAATCTGATGCTAACCCTGCGGCCATCATGAAATGGCACTTTCATTTTGTGTGCAAAGTTATACAGGCCTGACATTCTGAAAAATGCAGGAGGGCAAAAAATCGCTCTCCTCAATCAGCTTAGGAGAGCAATTAGCTTTACACAGCATTCTAAGTATCCAGTTGAACGAACTCATTGAAACTGAAACCAACAGACTACATCAGTGATTTTATTAACTTTACTAAGGTAAAGTGAAATCTCTTAGACATCTAGATGTCTCACTGAACAACCGAACACACACTTGACAAGACCTGTGTGTGTACCCAGACCTGTTGTCCATGAACAACAGGTCTGCTTGAATCTACAGTCACATCCTGGTGCAAGTGCTTCAAGTGACAGGATAGTAGTAATGGTAGTATATTATAGTGTCAATATTCCTTGAATAATTACCCCTCAAACTGTGATGTCAGTTGTTGAAACTGACAGAAAAACAAATATTGCTGTGACCCATTTTGCTTCAAATGATTGCAACTGTGTTTGGGTATGGTTGCAGCCATTACCTTTTACCACTAAACCACTTTCAAAATGAAATTATGTGATGTAATGTGACTTCGAAGTTGAATTACATTTTTGCTTTACAACAAAAATTTAATGTGAGCATAATACATGTAATCTCAATCATCCCAGACCAAAATATCTAGGAGGGCAATTTTTCGCTCTCCTTAATTCTTTCAGGAGGGCAGTAAGGAGAGCTAAAAAATCGCTCTCCTGAAATTGCCAAGCCTGGTTATAATGAGGTTCTGGTAGCTGGCATGAGCGATGATGATGTGTTGGGTGACCAAGAAGATGACACCAGCCTACGAATAAAAGAATGGCCCATGACAGCAACACGAACTTGCGGGTCTTCCATAGATAACTTCAATAAAACCTTTGAACAAGTTCAACCAAGTGCAGATGAACTAACCTTAAGGTTGAAAAAAACAAAAAACAAACTTGGAACACAAAACTAAAAACTCACCTTAAATTGTCCAAGAATTATGCTGTGAACTGAAAGTTTTCTATGATTTTTCAGCTTAATTAATGCTGTCTGCACTGATGTGAACTTTTGTCCAAGTGTGTTGGTCTTTGAAACAAAGGGAAAAGTGCTGACTGTGACGTTTCACCTCTCTGTCCTGCCACTTCAAAATAAGTTCCCCTGTCAATTTGGTGAATTGACCCTCTGCTAATTAAATTGGATGGTAAGCTTTTGAAACCAGATCCCTATTTAATTCACTGTATTCCTACTCCTGACTGATTGTTTTTGCTTGGGGGCTCAAATTAAATTCCATGGACTGTGATTAGTACTTTTCAAAATTAAATGAACTGGACAAAAGGTGTCAATTACGCTTGTGGATATATACTCCACTTGCACTCTTTGTTTCTGCCCTGACAGTGTTTCAGCCAACTTTTGGGGTGCCAAAGTATTAGTAATTGACAATATTATGTTATGTAATAAATAGAGCAAGTTTCTGAGAAATTTGCTGTTCATTATTTTTTAACTTGGTGTGCTCATTAGGCAAGACCTTTAGATAAGAGCTATTGATTAGCATTCATTTCTGTGAAAAGGTTGCCATTTACAATAACCTCTGAACATACTGCATTTGTGTATCAACATTCTTCCTTTAGCCAATCTTACAGTGTACATTTGAAAATGCATGGATTACTCTGACGTTGTGTACACACAATGCTGTTATGTTGAAATTTCATCAAATAACATTGGTACCAATGATCTTCTATTTTGCCATTTCATTTATAACTTACCAAGTTCAAGTTTGTCAAGTTGAGCTACAGTGTCATTGACACTTTCATTTTGTTAGCATTGGATGCCGTTCCCTTGGGAATGCCTCATGGACCCTTCACATGTTAAAACATAGTCTTCCTTCCAAACCAGCCTTTTTGGGAACTTCAATAAGGAGCAAAACACAGATGGTTGGACCTACAGATTTTACTGGTTGAGTGCTATTTAGTTTTTAAAAGGTGATTTGTAACATGAGTATATTTTTCCACTATACCAATGGCCCAGACTAGCTGGTGCAACTATTACCAGGGCTAAACACAAATTTTGAATCCCCCAAACCCCCCAAAATTTGCCAAAAAAATGCAAAAACGAGAAGACCAGTATGGTCCACCATACTTTTGTGCAATGCGCAACTTGTTGTCAAGGACAACAATAGGCTACCGCCATCATGTCATTCTGTTGTTTGGCCCATGTCAGATCAACACGTATCCTGACTTTTGTGCTATAAAATCCTACAGTATAATGTAGCCAGACATGATTTTGAAGTGGAATGGTGGAATAATTGCAGCAGAATTCAGCAGAATGCAGCTGAATATAGACATTGAGTTTTTGAACATCAGGGTTATAACTTTATTGAAATTAAAATAATATTTCTTGTTCTTCCTGTTTTTGGGATATGCACCTGATTTGTTCATTCTTTGTTTATCATTTGTGTGTGTTCAATGTTCACCTTTTTCCCCTTGAATCCTCTCATTAGATTTGTAAGAACTAATTGCTGTTAGCGAATTTGTTATTAATTAAAATTCTTCTTAAAAATCTTAGATAATTTACGGAATGTGGATTATTCGTACCCCCTTTGTTGCATACCGGTTATTAGCTTAACTTGACAAGATAAGCTATTGCCATCACGCGTGCGGAAGTCTGTTAGTCTGTGAGTCTGTGACGTCTGTTCACATTTTCCTTTAGCTCGGGCTACACCCAGCAGTTCTTGTCTGATCGTCACGAAAATATGCAGGTTTGGGGTCATGTCTAGATGAGAACGTCCCCTTTTGGTCGCGATCGGGCAACCGGTATGGCTGCCTGAGCCCAAAACCCGAAAACCATTAGCACAGTCTACAGGTCGTATTTATGAAGTGATTTCATTGTAACTTGGTAGGATGCCTCTGTATAGTGCCTAGATGAGAACGTCCCCTTTTGGGCATGATCTATCAATCGTGATGGCTGCCCAAGCCCGAAACCCAAAAACTTTTAGCACAGTCTGCAGGTCATACTTAATATGGTGGGATTTCATTGTAACTTGGTAGGATGACTCCTTATGATGTCTAGATGAGAATTTCCCCATTTGGGGATGATCTGCCAACCGTGATGACTGCCCGAGCCCAAAACCCGGAAACCTTTAGCACAGTCTACAGGTCATATTTATTGAGGAATTTCATTGTAACTTGGTGGGTTGACTTCATACAATGTCTAGATGAGAAAGTCCCCCTTTGGACATGATTGGGCAACTGTGACGGCTACAGGAGCCCGAAGCCCAAAAACGTTTAGCACAGTCTAGAGGTCATATTTATGAAGTGATTTCGATGTAACTTGGCAGGATGACTCCAAATAATGTCTAGATGAGAACGTCCCATTTTGATCGCGGTCATGCAGCCTTGATGGGTGCCCGAGCCCAAAAACCTTTAGCATAGGCAAAAGGTCATATTTATGGAAGGATTTCATTGTAACCTGTTAGGTTGACTCCATATAATGCCTAGATGATGGCATCCCCTTTCGGTCGTGATTGGTCTGTTGTGATGGCTACAAGTGCCCGAAGCCCGAAAACCTTGAGCACAGTCTACAGGTCATATTTATGAAGGGATTTCATTGTAACTTCATAGGATCACTACAGATGATGCCCAGATGAGATTGTCCCCTTTGGTTGCGATCATTCAACCATGATGGCTGCCCGAGCCCGAAAACCTTAAGCACAGTCTACAAGTCATATTTATGAAGGGATTTCATTGTAACTTCTTAGGATCAGTCCAGATGATGCTCAGATGAGATTGTCCCCAATGGTTGCGATCATTCACCCATGATGGCTGCCCGAGCCCGAAGCCCAAAAACCTTTAGCCCAGTCTACAGGTCATATTTATGAAGGGATTTCATTATAACTTGGTAGATTAACTTCATATAATGTCTAGATGAGAACGCGTGATCATTCACCCATGATGGCTGCCCGAGCCCAAAGCCCAAAAACCTTTAGCACAGTCTACAGGTCATATTTATGAAGGGATTTCATTGTAACCTGGTAGGTTAACTTCATATAATGTCTATATGAGAACGTCCCCTTTTGGACATGATTGGGCAGCTGTGACAGCTAAAGGTGCCCGAAGCCCGAAAACCTTTAGCACAGTCTACCGGTCATATTTATGAGGGGATTTCATTGTAACTTGGTAGGATGACTCCAAATAATGTCTGGATGAGAACGTCCCCTTTTGATTGCGATCATTCAGCCTTGATGGGTGCCTGAGCCCAAAAACCTTTAGCATAGGTAAAAGGTCATATTTATGGAAGAATTTCATTGTAACCTATTAGGTTGACTCCATTTAATGCCTAGATGATGACATCCCCTTTTGGTCGTGATTGGTCAGCTGTGATGGCTACAAGTGCCCGAAGCCCAAAAACCTTGAGCACAGTCTACAGGTCATATTTATGAAGGGATTTCATTGTAACTTCATAGGATCACTCCAGATGATGCCCAGATGAGATTGTCCCCTTTGGTTCCGATCATTCAACCATGATGGCTGCCCGAGCCCGAAGCCCGAAAACCTTAAGCACAGTCTACAAGTCATATTTATGAAGCGATTTCATTGTAACTTGGTAGGTTGACTTCATATAATGTCTAGATGAGAACGTCCCCTTTTGGACATGATTGGGCAACTTTGATGGCTAAAGGCGCCCGAAGCCCGAAAACCTTTAGCACTGTCTACAGGTCATATTTATGAAGGGATTTCATTGTAACTTGGTAGATTGACTCCAAATAATGTCTAGATGAGAAAGAATGTCCCATTTTGGCCGTGATCATTCAGCCTTGATGGGTGCCCGAGCCCAAAAACCTTTAGCATAGGCGAAAGGTTATATTTATTGAAGGATTTCATTGTAACATTGTTAGGTTGCCTCCATATAATGCCTAGATGATGACGTCCCCTTTTGGTCGTGATTGATCAGCTGTGATGGGTACAGGTGCCCGAAGCCCGAAAACCTTGAACACAGTCTGCAGGTCATATTTATGAAGGGATTTCATTGTAACTTCGCAGGATCACTCCAGATGATGCCCAGATGAGATTGTCCCCTTTGGTTGCGATCATTCAACTATGATGGCTGCCCAAGCCTAAAGCCTGAAAACCTTTAGCACAGTCTTCAGATCATATTTATGAAGGGATTTCATTGTAACTTGGTAGATTGACTTCATGTAATGGCTAGATGAGAACAGCCCCTTTTGGACACCATTAGGCAACTGTGTTGGCTACAGGGGCCCAAAGCCCGAAAATCTTTAGCACAGTCTACAGGTGATATTTATGAAGGGATTTCATTGTACCTTGGTAGGATGACTCTAAATAATGTCTAGATGAGAACGTCCCCTTTTGGTCGCGATCATTCAGCCTTGATGGCTGCCCGAACCCAAAACCCCAAAACCTTTAGCATAGTCTATTGGTCATATTCATGGAAGGACTTCATTGTAACCCATAAGTTTGACTCCATATAATGCCTAGATGATGACATCCCCTTTTGGTCGTGATTGGTCAACTGTGATGGGTTCAGGGGCCCGAAGCCCAAAAACCTTGAGCACAGTCTACAGGTCATATTTATGAAGGGATTTCATTGTAACTTTGTAGGATCACTCCAGATGATGCCCAGATGAGATTGTCCCCTTTTGGTTGTGATCATTCAACCATGATGGCTGCCAGAGCCCCAAAGCCCAAAAACCTTTAGAACAGTCTACAGGTCGTATTTATGGAGGGATTTCATTGTAACTTGGTAGATTGACTTCATATAATGTCTAGATGAGAATGTCCCCTTTGGATGCAATTGGGAAACTGACGTCTACAGGGGCCCAAAGCCCGAAAACCTTTAGCACAGTCTACAGTGCATATTTATGAAGGGATTTTAATGTAACTTGATAGGATGACTCATTTTGGAATAATTTCACTGTAATTTGGTAACTTTTGTTGATATACGTTAACTGTAAGGGCCACATATTTTAACTGTGAGGTCATATTAACCCACCCCTCAGATCTTTAGAACAGTGTACACCTCATATTATTTTTATCATAAACATAGCATACAGGGAACAGAAATGAACATATTCCCAATTATCACAATTCTTGTCTTATTTCATAATCCTTTCATAAATATCCTTTTCATCAAACACAACATACAAGTTATTAGCTTAACTTGACATAGTCAAGATAAGATATTGCCATCACGCGTGCGGAAGTCTGTTAGTCTGTGAGTCTGTGACGTCTGTTCACATTTTCCTTTAGCACGGGCTACACCCCGCAGTTCTTGTCTGATCGTCACGAAATTTCATATGCAGGTTTGAGGTCATGTCTAGATGAGAACGTCCTCTTTTGGTCGCGATCGGGCAACCGGTATGGCTGCCTGAGCCCAAAACCCGAAAACCATTACCACAGTCTACAGGTCGTATTTATGAAGGGATTTCATTGTAACTTGGTAGGATGCCTCTGTATAGTGCCTAGATGAGAACGTCCCCTTTTGGGCATGATCTATCAACCGTGATGGCTGCCCAAGCCCGAAACCCAAAAAGTTTTAGCACAGTCTGCAGGTCATGTTTAATGTGGAGGGATTTCATTGTAACTTGGTAGGATGACTCCTTATGATGTCTAGAGTTGAGAATTTCCCCATTTGGGCATGATCTGCCAACCGTGACGACTGCCCAAGCCCAAAACCCGAAAACCTTTAGCACAGTCTACAGGTCATATTTATTGAGGAATTTCATTGTAACTTGGTGGGTTGACTTCATACAATGTCTAGATGAGAAAGTCCCCCTTTGGACGTGATTGGGCAACTGTGACGGCTACAGGAGCCTGAAGCCCAAAAACCTTTAGCACAGTCTAGAGGTCATATTTATGAATGATTTCATTGTAACTTGGCAGGATGACTCCAAATAATGTCTAGATGAGAACGTCCCATTTTGATCGTGGTCATGCAGCCTTGATGGGTGGCCGAGCCCAAAAACCTTTAGCATAGGCAAAAGGTCATATTTATGGAAGGATTTCATTGTAACCTGTTAGGTTGACTTCATATAATTCCTAGATGATGGCATCCTCTTTCAGTCGTGATTGGTCAGTTGTGATGGCTACAAGTGCCCGAAGCCCGAAAACCTTGAGCACAGTCTACAGGTCATATTTATGAAGGGATTTCATTGTAACTTCTTAGGATCAGTCCAGATGATGCTCAGATGAGATTGTCCCCAATGGTTGCGATCATTCACCCATGATGGCTGCCCGAGCCCAAAGCCCGAAAACCTTTAGCACAGTCTACAGGTCATATTTATGAAGGGATTTCATTGTAACTTGGTAGGTTAACTTCATATAATGTCTAGATGAGAATGCGCGATCATTCACCCATGATGGCTGCCCGAGCCCGAAGCCCGAAAACCTTTAGCACAGTCTACAGGTCATATTTATGAAGGGATTTCATTGTAACCTGGTAGGTTAACTTCATATAATGTCTAGATGAGAACGTCCCCTTTTGGACATGATTGGGCAACTGTGACAGCTAAAGGTGCCCGAAACCCGAAAACCTTTAGCACAGTCTACAGGTCATATTTATGAGGGGATTTCATTGTAACTTGGTAGGATGACTCCAAATAATGTCTGGATGAGAATGTCCCCTTTTGATCGCGATCATTCAGCCTTGATGGGTGCTCGAGCCCAAAAACCTTTAGCATAAGTAAAAGGTCATATTTATGGAAGAATTTCATTGTAACCTATTAGGTTGACTCCATTTAATGCCTAGATGATGACATCCCCTTTTGGTCGTGATTGGTCAGCTGTGATGGCTACAAGTGCCCGAAGCCCAAAAACCTTGAGCACAGTCTACAGGTCATATTTATGAAGGGATTTCATTGTAACTTCATAGGATCACTCCAGATGATGCCCAGATGAGATTGTCCCCTTTGGTTCCGATCATTCAACCATGATGGCTGCCCGAGCCCGAAGCCCGAAAACCTTAAGCACAGTCTACAAGTCATATTTATGAAGGGATTTCATTGTAACTTGGTAGTTTGAATTCATATAATGTCTAGATGAGAATGTCCCCTTTTGGACATGATTGGGCAACTTTGATGGCTAAAGGTGCCCGAAGCCCGAAAACCTTTAGCACTGTCTACAGGTCATATTTATGAAGGGATTTCATTGTAACTTGGTAGGTTGACTCCAAATAATGTCTAGATGAGAACGTCCCATTTCGGCCGTGATCATTCAGCCTTGCCCGAACCCAAAAACCTTTAGCATAGGCGAAAGGTTATATTTATAGAAGGATTTCATTGTAACATTGTTAGGTTGACTCCATATAATGCCTAGATGATGACGTCCCCTTTTGGTCGTGATTGGTCAACTGTGATGGGTACAGGTGCCCGAAGCCCGAAAACCTTGAACACAGTCTGCAGGTCATATTTATGAAGGGATTTCATTGTAACTTCGCAGGATCACTCCAGATGATGCCCAGATGAGATTGTCCCCTTTGGTTGCGATCATTCAACCATGATGGCTGCCCGAGCCCGAAGCCCAAAAACCTTTAGCACAGTCTAAGGTCATATTTATGAAGGGATTTCATTGTAACTTGGTAGGTTGACTTCATATAATGTCTAGATGAGAACGTCCCCTTTTGGACACAATTGGGCAACTGTGACGGCTTCAGGGGCCCAAAGCCCGAAAACCTTTAAAACAGTCTACAGGTCATAATTATGAAGGGATTTTATTGTAGCTTGGTAGGATGACTCCAAATAGTGTCCAGATGAGGTCCCCTTTTGGTCACAATCATTCAGCCTTGATGGCTGCCCGAGCCTAAAAACCTTTAGCATGTCTGTAGGTCGTATTTATGGAAGGATTTCATTATAACTTGTTAGGTTGACTCCATATAATGCCTATATGATGACATCCCCTTTTGCTTGTGGTTGGTCAACTGTGATGTCAACAGGTGCCTGAAGCCCGAAAATCATGAGCACAGTCTACAGGTCATATTTATGAAGGGATTTCATTGTAACTTTGTAGGATCACTCCAGATGATGCCCAGATGAGATTGTCCCCTTTTGGTTGCGATCATTCAACCATAATGGCTGCCAGCGCCCCAAAGCCCAAAAACCTTTAGCACAGTCTACAGGTCATATTTATGGAGGGATTTTATTGTAACTTGGTAGATTGACTTCATATAATGTCTAGATGAGAATGTCCCCTTTGGACGCAATTGGGAAACTGACGGCTACAGGGGCCCAAAGCCCGAAAACCTCTAGCACAGTCTACAGTGCATATTTATGAAGGGATTTTAATGTAACTTGATAGGTTGACTCATTTTGGAATAATTTCACTGTAATTTGGTAACTTTTGTTGATATACGTTAACTGTGAGGGCCACATATATTAACTTTGAGGTCATATTAACCCGCCCCTCAGATCTTTAGAACAGTGTACACCTCATATTATTTTTATCATAACCATAGCATACAGGGAACAGAAATGAACATATTCCCAATTATCACAATTCTTGTCTTATTTCATAATCCTTTCATAAACATTGAACATTATCCTTTTCATCAAACACAACACACAAGTTAAGCTACAGTTCGCCATTACCCTTCTCTATGGGGAATCTTCTGTGAAGTTTCTCCATTGTTAAGGGTATTATTGGGATACCGGTTGTCTGACCTGGGCCTTTGTTGTGCCTGTTTTGGACTTGGTTACCTTCTCCTATTCAGTTTAAATTTTTGCCTCGGGCGTGTGGGTATTATGAAGTCCTCATGTTCGAAATGTAAGAGGAAGAAGTCCTCTCTTGATTCTCATTCTTCATGTTTAGCTTGCACTCGTTGCTCGAAAGATGTTACCTGTGCAACTTGCTGTTCTTGGGATTCCAAGCAATGGAATTCTCTCTCTACTTATGTATGTGTTGGCGAAGCGCCGATTTCGGTGCTTTCGTCTAAGGTAACTAATCAAAATTTAGTTTCCATTTCAGAGGAACAAGAACATGGTATTGGTCATGGTATAACATCAAGTTCTGTGCTGTCGTCGTCTTCAGATACAGAGCATGTTGACTTACGAGGTATCGCAGAATACTCGGTACCTCAGGCAAGCAGACGGTCATCTAGCTCGACCGGTGTAACGGAGCCTTTAATTAGTGCTTCAATACCGGGAAAATCCGTAGCGGTCCAGGATACGGAGGATGGAAGACAGTCCTCTGTTCAGACGACGGCACGTAAGGGGAAGAGGCCAGTCAAATTGAAAGGTGCATCAGTAGCGAAGCATTCTTCTGTTTTGGGGACAAAACAGAAAGATTCGACTTTTGTTGCCAGTTCCGCTGGTAGTCCGGTAGAAAATGCTTCGGAGCCAGTTGTTTCTGATGTACCTTTCTCTGCCAGTGCGGCTGGCAGTAATTTTGATATAAGAGCCTCTTCTTCGTCCGTTTCCAGGACTTAGCACAGTAGACCGCATGCTAGCCGGCAAGATCCAGAGGTAGAGAGTCAGAGCCAGGATACGGCTCTCTCTAAGGCTAGCATTTCGAGGCAAACGTCTTTTTCAAAAAGACGGACACAGGGCGCTGTGTCAGATCACCTTCCGGAGCCTAAAAGGTGTAGAATGGGGGTGAATATAGCCTCGAATACGGAATTGCTGGAGCAAATTGCCCAGCTAATTGCAGACTCCCAGCAGCATAATATGCGGCCGTCATCGATCTCCGCTTCGGATGATTCGGACGGTGCTGGATCGGCAGAAAGAAGGGTTTCCTCAAATAATCAGTATGCCGATAATAGACCAGACCAGGAACCTCTAGCTGGTAGTGTTAGGGAGTTTGATGAAGACGAGACTGACACTACATCTTTGGCTGAGCAGCATATGGAAACTATGAGGTTCCTGCAGGATTTTTCACCTGAATTAATTCCTTCTGGTCAGAGTTCTGCGCCTTCTAGAGCCAAGCGCCTGTCTTCTTTAGACAGGGAGGTCATTAAGTCAAAGGAAAGTATCCTTCTGTATCCGTCTCAATCAGTCCAAGCGTCAGATGCGTTTGATTGTTGTGACGAGGCTATTGCTGACCTGGCTCAGGCTAGAAAAAATTCTTTCCTTTCGGAAAAGAAGCTTGACCTACCGTTTAGAGGCAATACCTTCTTAAATACGGTAGGCGAGAATAAGATTCCAAGAGCTCCTCTGCGATTGGATGACGGAGCTAGTGACTTGGGTATGTCTCTTCCGTCATCGTGTAGCGTCAGTTCTTTTGTTATAGATACTTGCATTGAATCTAGCAGAAGTATTTTGGATGCTATGTCTTATGCAAATCATATTTGCAGGGCATTGGCCGGCAATCTGGAATCTGAGAGCTTACAGGAGTTGTTATCTCCTTTGAGAGTGCTCTCTCGCGGCATAATGTATACAACATCCCACTCTGCTCTTTCAGTAGCGAATTTAGAGTTGGTCAGGCACGATGCTGCCCTTAAATCTATGTCATTTATTGACGACAGTGTTAAGAGCTCTCTAAGGGCTGCTCCCGTTTCGGGCTCTTCATTATTTAATGATAAGCTAAAAGCTGTATTTGAAGATGCTTCTAAGAAAGCTACAAGTCAGCTTTTGTTGCGCTCAGCTTCGCAACCTCAGCCTCAGTGGTACTCCTCGGAGAGGTAAATTTTTCTCCAAGAGAGGCTCAGCCCGTGCAGCTTCTAAAGCTAATCGTGGGCGTGGTGGCTCGAAACAGGGGAGTGATTTCAAAAAGGGGATGGCGCAGTCGGATAATAATGAAACGCGTAACCCCACACTGACGTCACAGAGGGGTGCGAGAGCTTCACGAGGTTTCTCCTCGTATAAGCCTCGTAAGTCCTACAAATGAAGATTTCGACCTCTACTGTTCTCCGGTTGGCGGAAGGCTTTCAAAATTCGCAAGCAACTGGCCAAAATAACTCAGGATCTTTGGGTTCGAGACGTGAAAAATGGTCTACGTCTTTCGTTCCGGAGAAAACCTCCATTAACGCGGATTCCGCGATTTGTGAGCCTTCCACAAAATATAACAAAGAGAGAGGCTTTGATTTCAGCAGTAGACTCTCTCCTCCAAAGGAGGCAGTAGAGGTCGTAGAGAATCCCAATTCAAAGGGATTCTACAGTCATCTTTTTCTTGTGCCGAAGCCAGACGGCTCGTACAGACCGGTCATCGATCTCAGTTGGATAAACAAGCTAATAATTTCTCCAAGATTTTATATGGAGACAATTCGATCGGTGAGAGGCAGCATCCGAGTGAACGATTACGCCGCAAGTATAGATTTGAAGGACGCGTATTTTCACATCATGATTCATCCGGCTTTTCGGAAATAACCTCCGTTTCGCGGTTCAAGGAAAGGTATACCAGTTCAGAGCAATGTGTTTTGGCCTGAACCTTGCTCCGTGGGCGTTCACTCGGGTGATGAATGCGGCAATGAGCCATTTCAGAGCACATTCGGCTTCGATGACGTTGGCATATCTGGACGACATACTTCAAAGGTACGAAAATTTTCATGCTCTCCAAAGCGACATTCAGAGTCTGCTATCGCTGCTACGATGCCCAGGTTTTATAATCAATGTCGGCAAGTCGGATTTAATGCCGACGAGGTCGTTTGTTCATCTGGGAATGAGTTTCGATACTGAAAACAATCGGGTCAGTTTGCCGGTAGCAAGAGCAAAATTAGTTTCGCTTTACGCAAAATAAACGCACAAGTCATTACTGCAAGAGAGTTTATGCGCCTGTTAGGATTTTGCGGCACCGCCGCGGAGTTAATTCCGCTAGGTCGTTTACGCACTCGTCCACTTCAAATTTATCTAATTCAAAAATGGAGCGTAAAACGTCAGTTGTTGGACAGTCCGATTGTTTTAACACAGTCAGTAAAACATCATCTTCAAATTTGGGCGGATATCCAGTGGTTATCCCAGGGAATACCGCTTCAGATTCAGGAGCCGTCATTCATAATCATGACGGACGCCAGTCAAGAGAGTTGGGGTGCTTCTCTGATTCCAGGCGATCAAGTGTGTCACGGTTTATGGGAGAGTCAGTTTCTTGTGTCCCATATAAACTACAAAGAAATGAGGGCAATTTAGTTAGCTCTAAATCATTGGCTCAGTCAAGTAATACACTCACATGTTCAAATTCTGTCGGACAATTCAACAGTAGTAGCCTATATTCGGAATCAGGGAGGTACTCATTCCGTCCAGCTGATGAATCTTACCGAAAAGGTTCTTCTTTTCTCTCAAGAGAATCAGATTCTGATATCGATTCGTCACATTCCAGGTCGTCTCAATGTAATAGCAGACTCTCTATCGAGAAAGGATCGCCTGCTACCTTCAGAATGGATGTTAAAAAAGTCTGTCTTCAATCAGATTTGCTTCCAGTGGGAACGTCCAATGATCGATCTTTTTGCCACAAGTCTGAACAATCAGTTACAGACGTTTGTGTCTCCATGCCCGGACCCTCAGGCTTATGCAGTAGACGCTCTGTCAATTTCTTGGAATGGGATCATAGGGTATGCTTACCCTCCAGCTCCCCTCATTCAACAGATCTTGCTAAAGATAAAACAGTCTTCTTGCAAGATTCTTCTGGTTGCAAGTCTGTCGGCTCACAGACCATGGATAAATCTTCTCCAGGAACTTCTTTGGGACGTTCCACGGAAGTTACCACATCTATGGGATCTTCTGACGCAGGGGAAACTCCGTCAGCTTCATCACAATCCAGAAGGCCTCAACCTTCACGTTTTTCCGTTGTGCAGTCCTTTTTGCACGGAAAACAGTTTTCCAGACGAGCAATGGACGCAATTTCTAACTGTAGGAGGACCTCCTCTTCATTAAATTATGAAGCGAAGTGGAAGGTTTTTGTTCGTTGGTGTGAATCACAATTGATTGATTTTTTTAACCCAACTATTCCTCAATTATCTAACTTTTTTATTTATCTTTTTGATGAAGTTAAGCTACAGCCAGTCACTATTAAGGGCTATAGGTCTATGCTTTCTGACACCTATGCACACCAAGGGAAATTAAACATTGGGTCAGATTTATCTTTAAATAAATTAACGAGGAACTTCTCTGTGAATAGACCTCGCACCTTGAGACTAGTCCCTAAGTGGAATTTAGCTTGGGTTCTTCTGAAACTTCAGGAAGCACTTTTTGAACCGTTAAGTACTGTTGAGTTTAAATTTCTTACTTATAAAACGGTTTTTCTCTTAGCATTTGCGTCAGCTAGAAGAGTTAGTGAGCTTCATGCTTTTTCTGTTGAAGACTCTCATTATCGTAGTGTTGGTAATTCTATTACTCTCACTACGAAAGTGGGATTCTTAGCTAAGAATCAGGTTCCGGACAAACGGCCTAGTCCTATTCTTATTAAAGCATTACTGTCTTCAGATGGTCAGAGACCTTTGTTGTGTCCAGTAAGAGCGCTTAGGATTTATAAGGAGCGTTCTAGTTTTATTAGAAGAGGTAGGAAAAGGTTATTTCTTTCTCTTCTTAACAGAAATGATATTTCTGTTCATTCCATATCTAGATGGATTCAATTAGCTATTCGGTCGGCTTATAATGCATTGTCTGTGAATCAGAGAATAGCTTATAAGATTTCAGCTCACGAAGTTAGAGCTTTAGCTTCTTCTTGGGCTTATGCTAGTAGTACTTCTTTGAAGGATTTGATGCAAGCAGCTTACTGGACACAACAGACGACTTTTATCAAATTTTATCTTCAAGATTTAGAATCAATTTCAGATGATCTCAGATCTTTAGGACCGTTATCGGTAGCTCAGAATGTCGTCCATTCTAATTAGGATTTTCATTCTGCTCTAGCACTGTCTCCAGTCTGCTACCCTCTTCGTTTTGAAGTGCAGTTACTTTCAAAACAAGGGGAAGGGGGGGGGGGGGGGATGGTATTTCCAAATAGTCATCTGGCTTTATAGTGAAAAGTATGGACATACCTCCTTCAGTGATAGTATCCTGTGTAGCTATAATGTGTAGCTTGGTATGAAGCAATTTTCAATGTATTATATGCTTTTAATGTGTAGCTCGATGTGAAGCGTTATTGTATATGCCATGTGTCAAGACGAGCTTTACTATACAATACTCGGACACTTTTAATGATTTATAAAGAGTCTCATTTCTCTGGACTTCTTTATATTTTGGCTTCCTTTATCAAATTAGCATAATGGGTTATGCTAGGCCTTAAATAGAGTTACACCTATATTTTCATTGTTTTTTCTGTAATAAGAGCAATGAATATCAAGTACTGGGCCCGCCTGCCTGTTTACTATTCTCAGCTAGTCTGGGCCATTGGTATAGTGGAAAAATATGAAAAATTTATACCAATTTTAATATTTTTAATACTTACCAATGGCCCAGACGGGGATGGCCCTCCCTGGAGTAGACACTCCTTCCTCCCCGCTGAGCTTATATATTACAGTTCTTAATAACATTTAACAGGCACAACAATAAAGAATGACATGATGGCGGTAGCCTATTGTTGTCCTTGACAACAAGTTGGGCATTGCGCAAAAGTATGGAGGACCATACTGGTCTTCTCGTTTTTGCATTTTTTGGCAAATTTTGGGAGGTTTGGGGGATTCAAAATTTGTGTTTGGCCCTGGTAATAAATTGGGTTGCACCAGCTAGTCTGGGCCATTGGTAAGTATTAAAAATATTAAAATTGGTATAAATTTTTCATTTTCTTCAAAGAGATTAGACTACCATCAAATGAAGTCTTAATTGAAAGTGAGTAAGATTTTGTTCATAAATAATTATTTGTTACAATTTATTGGAGAGCACCTGATGGCACTCTCCAATAAACTTACAAAGCACCTGATGGCACTCTCCAATAAACTGTTACAAAGCACCTGATGGCACTCTCCAATAAGCTGTAACAAAGCACCTGATGGCACTCTCCAATAAACTGTTACAAAGCATCTGATGGGGCTCTCCAATAAATTGTTACAAAGCACCTGATGGCACTCTCCAATAAACTGTTACAAAGCATCTGATGGGGCTCTCCAATAAATTGTTACAAAGCACCTGATGGCACTCTCCAATAAACTGTTACAAAGCACCTGATGGCACTCTCCAATAAACTGTTACAAAGCACCTGATGGCACTCTTCAATAAACTGTAACAAAGCACCTGATGGCACTCTCCAATAAACTGTTACAAAGCATCTGATGGGGCTCTCCAATAAATTGTTACAAAGCACCTGATGGCACTCTCCAATAAACTGTTACAAAGCACCTGATGGCACTCTCCAATAAACTGTTACAAAGCACCTGATGGCACTCTTCAATAAACTGTAACAAAGCACCTGATGGCACTCTCCAATAAACTGTTACAAAGCAAACTTTGATAAACATTTTTTTCTTAGTGCTGCAAAAACAACAAGTAAATGCAAACAGTGTAAAGCCACTAAAGTGGCTTTAGCACTTTTCAGTAGAGCCATGATAGTGGCTTCTAGCACTCAACCAGTTAATTATGTCCAATCTGAGGAGTTCATCTAGCTTTGTTTTCTAATTGGAATGAGATCATGACTCGCAGCATGTAGTACTGGCTTTACATTGCTTGTGTGTCAGTCCAAATCAAATCCCTTTAATTTGCTAACACTCAGAAACAAACTGTTTCTACTGTTAATATTTTTGATCTCATCCATTACTACATTTTCATTGACAGTTTGTGTTCTAATAGTGTCTGGTTAGTTATTGTAGATTTAAACTGCCCTTTCATGAGAAGTGGTTTTCTAGACCCATGTGGGTACACTTTGGATATGGAGGTTTTTAGTGGTATATTTTAACTGGTAGAGTGCCAAGTTATTTTTGGTCATTAAAATTTGTTCACATGTCTTTACCTTGTTACAATTTATGGGAGAGTGCCAAGAGGCCAAGAGGCACTCTCCCATAAATTGTAACAAGGCAAACCAATATAGACTAAGAAATTTCACATCTAAGATGAAATGAAGCACATCCACAGAATATGACACCTTTAGGCTGGGGTACCTGCTCTTCATATCAAAGCCCTGATAGTGGCTTCTAGCACTCTACCAGTTAAAGCATGAAATACTAAGAAAGGAACCACATGAACACTAGCCCAGATTCTGTCATAAACTGGAGGTCTTGTTTTGCATAGCAAGCATGCTAAATTCATATTTGTAGAATTAAGAGCAAATACAAAATTATAACTCAAGTCATCTCGAATGTTGTCTTCTTGCCCTGTGAATGTACGGTTTCTTTGGAGTTGAAAATTCTCATTCTTTCCTGGTCTTCTCTGGTTTCCCAGTTTTGTAAAACAGGCTTTGGCAAAATGCCCAATTTTTGCCTTTACACACTATGCAGTATCTACTTGGATGACCAAAGCACATCTGCCACATTTATTAAATCATCCAAGGAAGTTGGATTGACTTATAGCGATTGTTAGCCTCTCTAAACATCAATTATTTCCGTCATTTCTGAAGCTACAGAATTGAAATTTCACTCAACATTGTGAGACTCACTTTTTTGATTTTCTACCTTTATCCAAAACAATTCCCAATTTGCACATTATCTTGATCTTTTAATATTGAGGCCTGTATCACGCTTCCCTGTTACTGAACTGGTCACATTTCTTAGCTTTGAAACTCGTTATGCTTGTTTGGGGTGACCTCTAGATTGGAGCTATCAATTTTCTTCCATTTCCATCATAAGACGTTGCCATTGGCATCAACCTTTGAACTTAGTGCAGTTGTGCAATACTTCCCTTTGGCACACCCTAAAAGACACAGTTATGATCGGATTGTTTTGAAACTTGGTTTGCTTGTTTGGGGTGACGACTAGATGAGAGCTATAAATTTTCTTCCATTTCTGTCAAAAAACATTGCCGTTGGCAACGACCTTTGAACTTCATTTAGTTATGCATCAATATATTCCTTTGGCATGCCCTACAAGTCACATTTATGATTGGATCGCTTAAAAACTTGATATGCTCTAGATGGGAGCTATTTATTTTCTTCCATTTCCGTCAAAAGATGTTGCCTTTGGCATCGACCTGCAAACTTAGAGCAGTTATGCATCAATATTTCCCTTTGGCACACCCTACAGGATACATTTATGACCGGATTGTTTTGATACTTGGTATGCTTGTTTTCGGTTACCTCTAGATGGGAGCTATTAATTTTCTTCCTTTTCCGTTAAAAAACATTGCCGTTAGCAATGACCTTTGAACTTGGTGCATAAGTGCATCAATATATTTCTTTGACATGCCTTATAGGGCACATTTATGAATGGATTGCTTTGAAACTTGATATGCTTGTTTGGGGTAACCTCGAGATTGGAGCTATCGATTTTCTTCCATTTCCATCAAGAAACGTTGCTGTAACTGTGGATTTGTGCATCAATTTTTCCTTTGGCATGCCCTGCAGGGTGCATTCAAGAATGGATCGCTTTGAAATTTGGTATGCTTGTTTGGGGTGTCCTCTAGATTGGAGCTATTAATTTTCTTTCATTTCTGTTGAGAAATGTTGCCGTTAGCAATGATGGTTAACTTACCCTTTTTGTACGTTGTCAGTTTCCTTTGGCACACTGCATAGGTCTCATTTATCATTGAATTGCTTTGAAACTTGATAAGTGTGTTTGTGGTGACGTCTGGATAGAAGCTATCAATTTTCTTTCATTTCCATTGAAAAGTGTTGCAGTTACATTGACCTTTGAAGTTTATGGATTTGTACATCAATATTTTCCTTTGGCACACCCTGCAGGGTGCATTCATGAATGGATCACTTTGAAATTTGGTATGCTTGCTTGGGGTGTCCTCTAGATTGGAGCTATTGATTTTCTTTCATTTCTGTTGAGAAATGTTGCCGTTAGCTATGATGGTTAACTTACCTTTTTTGTACATTGGCAGTTTCCTTTGGCACACTGCACAGGTCTCATTTATCATTGGATTGCTTTGAAACTTGATAAGTGTGTTTGTGGTGACGTCTGGATAGAAGCTATCAATTTTCTTTCGTTTCCATTGAAAAGTGTTGCTGTTACCTTGACCTTTGAAGTTTATTGTGCATCAATATTTTCCTTTGGCGCACCCTGCAGGGTGCATTCAAGAATGGATCGCTTTGAAACTAAGTATTCTTGTTTAGGCTGGCCTCTAGATAGGAGCTTTTGTTTTTATTCCATTTTCATGGAGAAGCGTTGCCGTTAGCAACAACATTCAACTTATCTGTTTGGACATCAACAATTTTCTTTAGCACACTGCATGGGTTGCATTTATAATTGAATTGCTTTGTAATTTGATATGTGTATTCAGGGTGACCTCCAGATGGGATCTATCAATTTTCTTCCATTTTCGTCAAAAAAGGTGCCATTAGAAATGATCTTCAAACTTTGTGCATCAGCATTTTCTTTTGGCAAGTCCAACAAGGTACATTCATGAATTGAAACTTGATTTGTTTTTTGGGGTTGACCTCCAGATGGGAGCTTCTTTCATTCCCATCAAAAAGGGTGCTGTTAGCAATGACCTTCAACTTTGCCAATTGTGCATGGACAATTTCCTTTGGCACACCACACAGGTCACATTTATGATCCGATTGCTTTGAAACTTGTTGTGCTAGTTTGGAGCAACCTTTAGATATAAGCATTGATTTTCTTTCATTTCCATCAAAAAAGTTGCTGTTAGCAGTGACCTTTGAATTTTGTCATTTTTGCATCAACATTTTTCTTTGGCACACTCTGCAGGGTGCATTTATGAATGGATTGGTTTAAAATTTCACATGCTTGTTTTGAGTGTCTTCTAGATGAGAGCTATCTATAGATTGTCTTCTATTTCCGTCAAAAAAAGTTGCCATTAGCAATGACCTTTAACTTTGCCATTTTGTCTGTTGACAATTTCCTTTGGAACACTTCTCAGTTCACTTTGAAATATGGTGTGCTCGTTTGGATCGATCTCTAGATGGGAGCTATAGATTTTCTTTCATTTTTCTCGAAAAACATTGCCGAATGTTGCCATTAGCAGTGAATGATCTTTGAACTCATTGCATTTGTGCATCAACATCTTCCTTTGGCAAGCCCTGCAGGGTGAATTTATGAATGGATAAGTTTTAAACTTGGTGTGCAATGTTTGGGGTAACCTCTAGATGTGAACTATCAATTTTCTTGCATTTCCATCAAAAACCCTTGTCGCCATCATCAACAATAACATTTGAAATTAGTGCATTTGTGCATCAATATATTTCTTTAACATGCTCTACAGGGCACATTTATGAATGGATTGCTTTGAAATTTGGTTCAAGTTCGTCAAAAAAACGTTGCCGAAGCAACAGACTTTGAATTGCACTTGGTATGCGTGTTCGGGGTGACCTCTAGATGGGAGCTATTGATTTTTCTATCAAAAAATGTTATTTAGCACCAACCTTTGAACTTAGTGCATTTGTGCAGCAACTTATCCCTTTTGCACTCCCTATGGATTATTTTTGAATTTCCAGAAAAGATAAAAACAACATTGCCACTAATAATGACCTTCAAACTTTTATTGCATTTATGTGTTCACATTTTCCTTTGTCACGCCTCAAGAGAGCGCATTCAATATCGGGTTGTTTTGAAACTTGGGATGCTTATTGAGGGTGACCTAGATAGGACACGCCTCAAGAGAGCACATTCAATATCGGGTTGTTTTGAAACTTGGGATGCTTATTGATGGTGACCTAGATAGGACATGCCTCAAGAGAGCACATTCAATATCGGGTTGTTTTGAAACTTGGGATGCTCAATGAGGGTGACCTAGATAGGACGCGCCTCAAGAGAGCGCATTCAATATCGGGTTGTTGTTTTGAAACTTGGGATGCTTATTGAGGGTGACCTAGATAGGACACGCCTCAAGAGAGCGCATGCAATATCGGGTTGTTTTGACACTTGGGATGCTTATTGAGGGTGACCTAGATAGGACACGCCTCAAGAGAGCGCATTCAATATCGGGTTGTTTTGAAACTTGGGATGCTTATTGAGGGTGACCTAGATAGGACACTCCTCAAGAGAGCGCATTCAATATCGGGTTGTTTTGAAACTTGGGATGCTTATTGAGGGTGACCTAGATAGGACACGCCTCAAGAGAGTGCATTCAATATCGGGTTGTTTTGAAACTTGGGATGCTTATTGAGGGTGACCTAGATAGGACACGCCTCAAGAGAGTGCATTCAATATCGGGTTGTTTTGAAACTTGGGATGCTTATTGAGGGTGATCTAGATAGGACACACCTCAAGAGAGCACATTCAATATTGGGTTGTTTTGAAACTTGGGATGCTTATTGAGGGTGACCTAGATAGGAGCTATCGATTTTCTTTTCATTACTGTTGCTGTTTACCTTTGAATTTAGTGCATTCATAAATGTACCCTGCAGAGAGTACATTCACATTTTCCTTTGTCACGCCTCAAGAGAGCGCATTCAATATCGGGTTGTTTTGAAACTTGGGATGCTTATTGAGGGTGACCTAAATAGGACACGCCTCAAGAGAGCGCATTCAATATCGGGTTGTTTTGAAACTTGGGATGCTTATTGATGGTGACCTAGATAGGACATGCCTCAAGAGAGCACATTCAATATCGGGTTGTTTTGAAACTTGGGATGCTCAATGAGGGTGACCTAGATAGGACGCGCCTCAAGAGAGCGCATTCAATATCGGGTTGTTTTGAAACTTGGGATGCTTATTGAGGGTGACCTAGATAGGACACGCCTCAAGAGAGCGCATGCAATATCGGGTTGTTTTGACACTTGGGATGCTTATTGAGGGTGACCTAGATAGGACACGCCTCAAGAGAGCGCATTCAATATCGGGTTGTTTTGAAACTTGGGATGCTTATTGAGGGTGACCTAGATAGGACACTCCTCAAGAGAGCGCATTCAATATCGGGTTGTTTTGAAACTTGGGATGCTTATTGAGGGTGACCTAGATAGGACACGCCTCAAGAGAGTGCATTCAATATCGGGTTGTTTTGAAACTTGGGATGCTTATTGAGGGTGACCTAGATAGGACACGCCTCAAGAGAGTGCATTCAATATCGGGTTGTTTTGAAACTTGGGATGCTTATTGAGGGTGATCTAGATAGGACACACCTCAAGAGAGCACATTCAATATTGGGTTGTTTTGAAACTTGGGATGCTTATTGAGGGTGACCTAGATAGGAGCTATCGATTTTCTTTTCATTACTGTTGCTGTTTACCTTTGAATTTAGTGCATTCATAAATGTACCCTGCAGAGAGTACATTCTTCTTTGACATGACCTACACGGCACATTTATTATTAAAATTGTTTTAGAACTTGGAGTGCTCATTAGGCAAAATGTTTAGATAAGAGCTATTAGCATTCATTTCTATGAAAAAGTTGCCGTTTACAGTGACCTCTAAACTTACTGCATTTGTGTATCAACATTCTTCCTTTAGCCAGCTCATAGTTTACATTTAAAAATGCATGGATTACTCTGATGTTGTGCACACACAATACTGTTATGTTGAAGTTTCACCAAATAACATTGGTACCAATGATCTTCAATTTTGCCATTTCAGTTACAACTTACCAAGTTCAAGTTTGTCAAGTTGAGCTACAGTGTCATTAGATTTCTGTCATTTTCATCATTTTTACATCATTTCAAGTTTTGGCCATACCTAACACTTGGTGACACCCCTATCCCAAAATTAAACAACATAACACTGCAATAATATCACAATTGGCAAACCGAAAAGTTGAGGGCGTTGTGTTTGACATTTTTTGACCATACCTAACACTTGTTGACACCCCTATCCCAAAACTAAACATAACACTGCAATAATATCACAATTGGCAAACCGAAAAGTTGAGGGCGTTGTGTTTGATATTTTTTGACCATACCTAACACTTGTTGACACCCCTGTCCCAAAACTAAACATAACACTCCAATAATATCACAATTGGCAAACCGAAAAGTTGAGGGCGTTGTGTTTGACATTTTTTGGCCATACCTAACACTTGTTGACACCCCATCCCAAAACTAAACATAACACTCCAATAATATCACAATTGGCAAACCGAAAAGTTGAGGGCGTTGTGTTTGACATTTTTTGGCCATACCTAACACTTGTTGACACCCCATCCCAAAACTAAACATAACACTCCAATAATATCACAATTGGCAAACCGAAAAGTTGAGGGCGTTGTGTTTGACATTTTTTGACCATACCTAACACTTGTTGACACCCCTATCCCAAAACTAAACATAACACTGCAATAATATCACAATTGGCAAACCGAAAAGTTGAGGGCGTTGTGTTTGACATTTTTTGACCAACCTAACACTTGTTGACACCCCATCCCAAAACTAAACATAACACTCCAATAATATCACAATTGGCAAACCGAAAAGTTGAGGGCGTTGTGTTTGACATTTATTGACCATACCTAACACTTGTTGACACCCCTATCCCAAAACTGAACAACATAACACTGCAATAATATCACAATTGGCAAACCGAAAAGTTGAGGGCGTTGTGTTTGACATTTTTTGACCAACCTAACACTTGTTGACACCCCATCCCAAAACTAAACATAACACTCCAATAATATCACAATTGGCAAACCGAAAAGTTGAGGGCGTTGTGTTTGACATTTTTTGACCAACCTAACACTTGTTGACACCCCATCCCAAAACTAAACATAACACTCCAATAATATCAAAATTGGCAAACCGAAAAGTTGAGGGCATTGTGTTTGATATTTTTTTTAACATTGTGGGAAAATATTTAATGCTATGACTTTTATGCCGAACAAGGTCAGAAAACATCAAATTTAATTTTCACAGCATTATCTTGAAATCAACTTAAGTACTAATCGTCCTGAATAGCATGTTGGAAAAAGTTTGAAAATCAGACTTCAGATACCAGAGATATGATGTCATTTCTGACAGCAGTTACACCCTCCCTTCTGGTGACAGCCCTACCCCAAAACTAAATAACACGGTACTATATTAATACCATAGGTGGAAAAGGAATAGTTGAGAGTGTCGCATTGGCATTTGTTTCAACATTATCGGAAAATATTTAACGATGGGAAATTTATGCCCATCGAGGTTGGAAAACATCAAATTTACATTTCACTGCATCGAGTTGAAATCAAGGTAACTTAGAGTAGTACTCATCGTTCCGAATAATAACTTATTTAAATTTAAAAAATCCAGCTTCAAATACTGGAGAAATGACATCATTTCCTTTAGCAGTTCCCCCCTCCCACCTGTTGACAGCACTACCCCGAAAACTAAATAACATGTGGAGAAATGACATCATTTCGTTTAGCAGTTGCCCCCTCCCACCTGTTGACAGCACTACCCTGAAAACTAAATAACATGCTACTATATTAATGTATCATATTTTGAAGTTAAAGACGTAGATCCATATAAAAACAAGACAAGCCTCAGATCATATTTTTTTTCTCTGAGAACTATTCGATGATGACATAACTTCTCTCCTGACATCCATGTTTCATGCTTTATGTTTATACTAATGAGGACACTCCCAGCAGGAAGAATGCCAATCTGGCCATGCTGTATCCCAACAGCATATAATTACTTTCACAAACAATTAATGTAAAACATTTTGAACCATAATGATTGTATTCTGTTGAATAAAATTTACTTACTTACTTACTTACTATATCATAGGTGGTAAAAGGAATAGTTGAGGGCATTGCTTTTGATATTTGTTTCAACATTTCGGAAAATACTTAAAGCTACGACGTTAATGATGAGCGAGAACATAAAAACGGCAAATTTAAATTTAACCGCTTGAAGTTGAAATCAAGTTAACTTACGGTACTCATCATCCCAAACAACAAGACTGAAAATCAAACTTCAAATACCGGAGATATGACATAATTTCCGATGGGAGTTACCTCCTGCTGACAGCCTGAACCCAAAAATTAAATAACAAAATACTATAATAATATCACAGGCAGCAAAAGGAATTGTTTCAAATCCATCTTCAACTTCCATATAACATCAATACCGACAGATGTTCTCCCACCCTCCCATCTGGTGACAGGTGTGGCCCCCAAACTACATCACATATCAATACAATAATATCACATTTGGCAAGAGAAATAACTGAGGGCAAGCTGTGTACAGTTTTGTCCAAATTGCCAGAGAATTGTTACCTTTATAGCGTTACCGGTATTGGTGGTCAAAGTCGGATGTGAGTGACATTGTGTAGTGTTTCGAAATTATCTTACACTTGGGATTAAGCCTGGTACGATTCATCGAAACTTTGATGCTTCGCAGTACAAATTTGCCGATACGGATCGCGGTTCACCCAGAGATAATTTTGATTTCTTTAAACTCACGTTTATCTGTAATATTTATTCTTTAAAAGCTATCTTTCACTTTCACATCCAAAATCAATAAATTGGAGAACGCACATGGTTTTCTTTTGGCATTTTTGACAAAAGTAAACTTCTGATGGTGTTTAGATGTTAAGCGCTCTGCGATTGGTTGAACCCTTCTAACTCCCCAATAGAATAGCTTGTTCTTTTAAACCTACTGAATCGAGGACAAACTTTGCATTGTATTTCACGATTGTGTATTTTCGACAGTTTCTTAAAAAATATCATCTGCAGATATCTGTGTGTGGAACTTAAAATGAAAACAAAATCAGAATCGCTTATTGACATTGCCCGATCCCCGGCGAAATCAACCCCCAATGAAAACCTAGACAAACTATAAACAATAGCCTCATTGAATATTAAATGAAACATGTGACCAAACGACGCGACTTGTTTGGTCAGTATGTACACTACATAATGCAAGTTGTAAAACTTCATTCAATAGTAAATATCATTATGTGACGTTTTGTTTTCCGACCAATCTTATTACTGCAACATTTACCCAAAACGAGAATGTGTTAAAAAAAGCATGGTGAACTTCTGTACACATGTGGGTATACTGAATTAATTAAAATGACACGGCAGTCTGCAGATATTCTGTACACATGTAGGTATACTTCTGTTGTCAGCGTTAATTAAAATGACACGGCAGTCTGCAGGTATTCTGTACACATGTAGGTATACTTCTGTTGTCAGCGTTAATTAAAATGACACGGCAGTCTGCTGGTATTCTGTACACATGTAGGTATACTTCTGTTGTCAGCGTTAATTAAAATGACACAACAGTCTGCAGATATTCTGTACACATGTAGGTATACTTCTGTTGTCAGCGTTAATTAAAATGACACGGCAGTCTGCAGATATTCTGTACACATGTAGGTATACTTCTGTTGTCAGCGTTAATTAAAATGACACGGCAGTCTGCAGGTATTCTGTACACATGTAGGTATACTTCTGTTGTCAGCGTTAATTAAAATGACACGGCAGTCTGCAGGTATTCTGTACACATGTAGGTATACTTCTGTTGTCGGTGTTAATTAAAATGACACGGCAGTCTGCAGATATTCTGTACACATGTAGGTATACTTCTGTTGTCAGCGTTAATTAAAATGACACGTGACGGCAGTCTGCAGGTATTCTGTACACATGTAGGTATACTTCTGTTGACAGCGTTAATTAAAATGACACAACAATCTGCAGGTTTTCTGTACACATGTAGATATACTTCTGTTGTCAGCGTTAATTAAAATGACACGGCAGTCTGCAGGTATTCTGTACACATGTAGGTATACTTAATTAATTAAAATGACACGGCAGTCTGCAGGTATTATGTACACATGTAGGTATACTTCTGTTGTCAGCATTAATTAAAATGACACGGTAGTCTGCAGGTATTCTGTACACATGTAGGTATACTTCTGTTGTTGGTGTTAATTAAAATGACACGGCAGTCTGCAGATATTCTGTACACATGTAGGTATACTTCTGTTGTCAGCGTTAATTAAAATGACACGTGACGGCAGTCTGCAGGTATTCTGTACACATGTAGGTATACTTCTGTTGTCAGCGTTAATTAAAATGACACAACAATCTGCAGGTTTTCTGTACACATGTAGATATACTTCTGTTGTCAGCGTTAATTAAAATGACACGGCAGTCTGCAGGTATTCTGTACACATGTAGGTATACTTCTGTTGTCAGCGTTAATTAAAATGACACGGCAGTCTGCAGGTATTCTGTACACATGTAGGTATACTTAATTAATTAAAATGACATGGCAGTCTGCAGGTATTCTGTACACATGTAGGTATACTTCTGTTGTCAGCGTTAATTAAAATGACACGGCAGTCTGCACGTATTCTGTACACATGTAGGTATACTTCTGTTGTCAGCGTTAATTAAAATGACATGACAGTCTGCAGGTATTCTTTACACATGTAGGTATACTTCTGTTGTCAGCGTTAATTAAAATGACACGACAGTCTGCAGGTATTCTGTACACATGTAGGTATACTTCTGTTGTCAGCATTAATTAAAATGACACGGCAGTCTGCAGGTATTCTGTACACATGTAGGTATACTTCTGTTGTCAGCGTTAATTAAAATGACACGACAATCTGCAGGTATTCTGTAC
The DNA here is from genome assembly GCA_031216915.1 of Pictodentalium vernedei. Lineage (NCBI taxonomy): Eukaryota > Metazoa > Mollusca > Scaphopoda > Dentaliida > Dentaliidae > Pictodentalium > Pictodentalium vernedei. The sequence goes on from CM062290.1 coordinate 11,691,256, forward strand.
ACATGTAGGTATACTTCTGTTGTCAGTGTTAATTAAAATGACACGACAGTCTGCAGGTATTCTGTACACATGTAGGTATACTTCTGTTGTCAGCATTAATTAAAATGACACGGCAGTCTGCAGGTATTCTGTACACATGTAGGTATACTTCTGTTGTCAGCGTTAATTAAAATGACACGGCAGTCTGCAGGTATTCTGTACACATGTAGGTAAACTTAATTAATTAAAATGACACGGCAGTCTGCAGGTATTCTGTACACATGTAGGTATACTTCTGTTGTCAGCGTTAATTAAAATGACATGACAATCTGCAGGTATTCTGCACACATGTAGGTATACTTCTGTTGTCAGCGTTAATTAAAATGAAACGACAGTCTGCAGGTATTCTGTACACATGTAGGTATACTTCTGTTGTCAGCGTTAATTAAAATGACACGGCAGTCTGCAGGTATTCTGTACACATGTAGGTATACTTCTGTTGTCAGCGTTAATTAAAATGACACGACAATCTGCAGGTATTCTGTACACATGTAGGTATACTTCTGTTGTCAGCATTAATTAAAATGACACGGCAGTCTGCAGGTATTCTGTACACATGTAGGTATACTTCTGTTGTCAGCATTAATTAAAATGACACGGCAGTCTGCAGGTATTCTGTACACATGTAGGTATACTTAATTAATTAAAATGACACGGCAGTCTGCAGATATTCTGTACACATGTAGGTATACTTCTGTTGTCAGCGTTAATTAAAATGACACGGCAGTCTGCAGGTATTCTGTACACATGTAGGTATACTTCTGTTGTCAGCGTTAATTAAAATGACACGGCAGTCTGCTGGTATTCTGTACACATGTAGGTATACTTCTGTTGTCAGCGTTAATTAAAATGACACGACAGTCTGCAGATATTCTGTACACATGTAGGTATACTTCTGTTGTCAGCGTTAATTAAAATGACACGGCAGTCTGCAGATATTCTGTACACATGTAGGTATACTTCTGTTGTCAGCGTTAATTAAAATGACACGGCAGTCTGCAGGTATTCTGTACACATGTAGGTATACTTCTGTTGTCAGCATTAATTAAAATTAAAATGACACGGCAGTCTGCAGGTATTCTGTACACATGTAGGTATACTTCTGTTGTCAGCGTTAATTAAAATGACACGGCAGTCTGCAGGTATTCTGTACACATGTGGGTATACTTAATTAAAATGACACGGCAGTCTGCAGGTATTCTGTACACATGTAGGTATACTTCTGTTGTCAGCGTTAATTAAAATGAAACGACAGTCTGCAGGTATTCTGTACACATGTAGGTATAGTTCTGTTGTCAGCGTTAATTAAAATGACACGACAATCTGCAGGTATTCTGCACACATGTAGGTATACTTCTGTTGTCAGCGTTAATTAAAATGAAACGACAGTCTGCAGGTATTCTGTACACATGTAGGTATACTTCTGTTGTCAGCGTTAATTAAAATGACACGGCAGTCTGCAGGTATTCTGTACACATGTAGGTATACTTCTGTTGTCAGCATTAATTAAAATGAAACGACAGTCTGCAGGTATTCTGTACACATGTAGGTATACTTCTGTTGTCAGCGTTAATTAAAATGACACGGCAGTCTGCAGGTATTCTGTACACATGTAGGTATACTTCTTTTGTCAGCGTTAATTAAAATGACACGACAATCTGCAGGTATTCTGTACACATGTAGGTATACTTCTGTTGTCAGCGTTAATTAAAATGACACGGCAGTCTGCAGGTATTCTGTACACATGTAGGTATACTTCTGTTGTCAGCGTTAATTAAAATGACACGACAATCTGCAGGTATTCTGTACACATGTAGGTATACTTCTGTTGTCAGCGTTAATTAAAATGACACGGCAGTCTGCAGATATTCTGTACACACCTCATTGGTATGTTGTAATCAGTGTCAAGTCAGTAGATATATTTTTATACCAATCTCAAAAATTGTACAGAAAAAAACGCGATGCTGATTAACAGGGCTGGGTACCAGTAAATAGAGATCATTAACATCATTCCTAACCTCTACCGAGATACATGTATGTAATGACTGAAATGGACATTAAAATCCCACTACATATACAGCGCTGTATTCTTGTCCTCAAAAGTATTAATAAGTTGGTCAAAACAGCACAAGAAACATTTGCAAGCGGACCATAGGGTGCAATGTGATTGAAGTTTGCAATGTTCCCAGATATTGTAAATAATTACTAAGTGAAAAATCTACACCACAGCGATTTAGTGCATAGTAATGCACCCTCTATATACTGCAGTCTCAATATTTGGGTTTGTGGTTTCACACATTAACTCTTGAGCATTTTCTGTGCAATTGTGGAAGGACTTATAGTTTCAACTGTATGTTTGAATGTTGTGCTGAAAATTGTTCTCTTCTAAACAACAGCCTATTGGATTGGCCCCCTCTTCTTGAACGAGCCTGATGAGCTTGTTCCAAAGAGGGGTAATAAGCTTTTGTTTCGAAGTGAAAAATCTAAACATTAATCATTAACTGTAGATTGTTCTTGGATGTTGTGAAGGATATTCCACCCTATACCATTAGTCCGACACCCGTGTGTATTTTTGTACATCTGTATCTCACGAGTAGTTTTATACACCACAAAATACATCGCACCCCAAAACTAGATAATCGGAGGTATTCACGTATCGCGATACACATCGTATCGTGAAGATGTGTATTGTACCAGGCCTACTTGGGGTCCTATCTTATGTAATCGGCGGTTCTGTTTTTGACTGCTATCATCAATCCTGTACACAGATGTGAAATAGGTAACATGCTTGAGCCACTTTTGACCAACATCTGGTCCCACCAGCTTGAATTCACATAACTCTGTGGTAGCATGCACTAGGGGGTTCATAAACATTGTGCAATTGTTTCCTTTGAAACTCCAAATTAATCCCAACTGGAATTGGTTTAATCGGCAGCAGCGTTGGCTCCTACATAACTACATAGTGTTTCCCCTCCCCATGAAGAAAAAAAAAGAAAAAGATTTGGACAAACATGGGAAGAGATGACAGCCCCAAAACGATGAAAAATATCGAGGAAAACGTGTCTTCTGGGTTTTAGAAATCTGTCAACCATTATTATTATAGCAAGAAGGCAAACAAATTACATTTATGGCATCTAGTAGCAATTATATGACATTGCTACATCCCATCGTTTTTATACGTCCGTCATTTTTTGACGGACATATTATGTTATGGCATTGTCCATTTGTCTGTCTGTCTGTCTGTCTGTCTGTCTGTCTGTCTGTAAACAATTTTTTGTGTTGCCTAGTCCTCCAAAGGTTTACATGCTACATTGTTCAAACTTTGCACACATGTTGATCAGTAATTGCCGTTGTACATGCGATAAGTGCAGGGAACCCTGTTTTGTATTTCCAGAGTTATGCCCCCTTTCAGTACTTCAAACATTACAGTATTGTGACACCTACTCCTTCACCATTTTACATGCTATATTGTTCAAACTTTGCACACATGTTGATAACTAATTGCTGTTGTGCATGTGACAAGAGCAGGTAACTCCATTTTGTATTTCCAGAGTTATGCCCCTTTTAGTACTTAAAACATTACAGTATTGTGTTGCCTTCTCCTTCAACATTTTACATTCTATATTGTTCAAACTTTGCACACATGTTGATCACCGATTGCTGTTCTGCATGTGACAAGAGCTGGTAACTCTGTTTTGTATTTCCAGAGGCATGCTTCCTTTTAGTACTTAAAACATTATAGTATTGTGTCGTAGGGGTGGGCCGTATGGGGAAAAATAAATACCGCGATATTCGTAAAATATTACCGCAGTATACCAAAATACAGATTAAAATCAAAGGGGGTCTTCTCAGTAACAAAAAACGCAACTTCAACGTGTTGGAACTGTAAAATTTGAGACTGAAGTTTTGCACAAGACGGCCGTCAAAAATCAAATCTTTTTCAAATATTTTACTCACAAATGATTTTAGTTAAGCACAAAGTTCAGTTGGGGTATATAACAAGGCACATTTGATGTTTATCGAAGCAAATTCAAAATAAAATCAAACCTAGAGATAATAATTCTTCGAATCAGAATCGTCCAGTGACATGAGATTGAGAAGTGAAGTGTGCAACAGAAGGGCATGCGATTGCCACAGTTCATCACAATAATTTTCATGTTTGATTAAAATTAATAACAGTATTACACATCACCATTCAAATGAAAAGGTCAACGTGAATGCTGCTTGGTAGAAACTGTAAGTGAGTTGGGCTTTTTTATTTATTTGAAACAATGACAAGACTTTCGTCCTTTTTGTGTTGAATAATCCTGCAAGCACATTTCTGAAGTCACGAGTCAGTAATGACGTAATGCGTGTACTAGCAGCCAATCACTGCGAGTTTCGTTTGGAATCCCCTGGTATTTCCCCCAAAGAAAATGTCCTATTTTTACTTAACTTCAGCAGACGGCAGTGTCATTGGCCGAATGTGTCCATGTGACTAACTACGCATGCTTAGTGCGTGCCTTCCACCTCAACTTGTTTCAGATTTGAGGTAAACAGAATTGCTTCAGTTCCAGCAGTCAGCTATTCATTAAATGCCTCCACAGAATATAAATGACTTGGCAGAAACCTGCAAACACACATATCTTGAACTTTACTATGATTCACATAGCAAGAAAGTAAATAAAATACAATAATTACCCAAATTTAAGCCAAGTGTATCGAGCCTGATTGATGTGAAACTACTCACAGCCAACAGCGATGGGCAATTTGAGAATTGCATATCGCGGTAAAACCGAGTTTTCGGTATACCGATTAAACAATTATTTGCCGGTATCGGTAACGGTATTGAAAATATTTCCGAATATAATCGGTATACCGAAATACTGCCCAGCCCTATTGTGTTGCCTACTCCTTCAAAATTTTACATGCTATATTGTTCAAACTTTGTACATGTGTTGATCACTAATTGCCGTTGTGCATGTGACGGAAGCAGGTAACTCCATTTTGTATTTCCAGAGTTATGCCCCTTTTAGTACTTAGAACATTACAGTATTGTGTCGCCTTCTCCTTCAACATTTTATATGCTATATTGTTCAAACTTTGCACACATGTTGATCCCCAATTGCCGTTGTGCATGTGACAAGAGCAGGTAACTCTGATTTGTATTTCCAGAGTTATGCTGCCTATTAGTACTTGAAACATTACACTATTGTGTCGCCTACTCCAAAATTTTACTTGCTTTAGTGTTCAAACTTTGCATCCATGTTGATCATCAGTTGTCGTGCATGTTGGAGAAGCAGATAACGCCATTTTATTTTTTTAAATTATGCAAATCCTCACCGTTTATGTTATGATCCTCAAAATGTCCTTTTCCTTAGCGCTACCTATCGTTGATCATTATCAATGATGAATTACCCTTTACCCCAGACAGGGCAGGGGAATGGGCAATGATTGGAGGGAGGGAGGGACATAGTCGAGTCCACAAAAATTTCAAATTTTACCCCAGAGAAACTTGTGCATGTTCCAATTTTGACGGGCGTATGTTGCCCCGCTAGGCGGTGCTCTTGTTCGACTTAATTTCATTTTGACATAATTATTTTTAAAATGAAAACTTACCCCTATATTCCACAGAAAATGTTCAATAAGATACATTTCGGCCAGTGTGATTTGACGTGTTCTGCAGCATATCATAACAAGTAAATTGTATTTGTGCATCTTCCGATTGAATAAATAAATTATACCAGCTTCAAAAATGCCAGAACCACCTTGTAGAAAGTGTCAAGATTTGGTTATTGTATAGGTCTAAAATGTTATGTTGATGCCTATCTCATATCAGGAACTGAACTATAACCTTCAGATTTGTGGTATTGGGTAAAAATGTTTGAATTCCACCTCGCCAGAGTGGCTTCAGCTGATGTGAAACTTCTCTTGTTGCTCTGAAACCCTGTTGTCACTCTCTGAAACCCTGTTGTCATTCTTGTTTTACACTATCCCCAAGAAATCGTAAAATTTTTAATATTTCGGAGCAATGGAAGGCATGTAACCTGGGCGTTTCAAATGGAAAGATGTTCCCCCGTGATTATAAGCCTATAAGTCGATATGAAAACTCCAAAATTTTGATAAAAGATCATTCGTACTGGAGCAAAACCCAAAATTCAGTGAACCCTCCCATTTTGTGCAGCCTATTTTTCAAATTAAATGGACAGCAACAGATAGATACTCTGCACGAACAGGATTTCAAGGGGAAAGTTAAACTACTGAACATAGATAAATGTATTGGTACCTACCTTTCCATATATATATTCTCTTTCGATAAAATGTCAAAATCTTGATTAGCAGCTATTGATTTTTCACGATTTTTCTCTGAGAATCTCCTAGTATTCTCTGAGAATCCTGTGTTTACTCTGAGAATCTGGTTTTCGATTGAGCAGTGTGACCTTTCTCTCCCCCCCCCCCCCCCCCCCCACCTCCACAAATGTGTTCTTAAGGGGGTATATGACACCACTGCATTGGCTATCTATTATTGTCTACAATTTAAGAGGATAAAACAGCTAACTTTATAAAATTACAAGAGAATTCAAGGATGATTATATTTAATGTTTATTTTTTAAAATTGGATTGTCTTTTGTGTATTCCTTCCTCTTTAAAATCTAAGCTAATTTTTATATAGATGGAATACTTTAATAAGTTTTACCTGACCATTGTTGATTAGTATTATTCTCAGAATAAGTGCAACTTGACACAGGGTGACTTGACCCAAGGGCAACTCAATCTGGCGCTGAATTAAACACCTTTCAGTACAAGTGCAACAATGTGTCATCAGTACACAGGTATTATATGCAAAATCTCTGGATTGATAGAAATTGTGAGTGACAATGGTTAGTATGTTTTTACATGTGCAATGCTGGAAAAAGTCTATAATTTCACGTTTTTATACGCCCGTTTGAAAAACGGGACGTATTATAGTATGGCGTTGTCCGTCCGTCCGTCCGTCCGTCCATCCGTCCGTCTGTTTGGTTTCCGAACAATAACTTTAGTATTTGTTTTCCGATCGGCTCCAAATGTGGTATGTGGTTTAATCACAACAAAATACAGGTCAAGTTCGAATATGGGGTCGGTCCGAACATTTTTCGCCTGAATTATGGCCCCAGTTGGACTTAGAATTCGTCAAATATTTGGTTTCCGGATGATAACTTTAGTATTTGTTTTCCAATCGGCTCCAAATGTGGTATGTGGTTTAATCACAACAAAATACAGGTCAAGTTCGAATATGGGGTCGGTCCGAACATTTTTCGCCTAAATTATGGCCCCAGTTGGACTTAGAATTCGTCAAATATTTGGTTTCCGGATGATAACTTTAGTATTTGTTTTCCGATCGGCTCCAAATTTGGTATGTGGTTTAATCACAACAAAATACAGGTCAAGTTCGAATATGGGGTCGGTCTGAACAATTTTTGCCTGAATTATGGCCCCTGTTGGACTTAGAATTCTTCGTCAAATATTTGTTTCCGGATGATAACTTTAGTATTTGTTTTTCGATTGGCTTCAAACTTGTTAGTCTTTTTCTCAAATGACTGAAAAATCACTGAAATCACTGATTTCAAAGTCTGACCGTAACATATATATATATATGCCAGTATAAATTTCTCGCACTCTAAAAAAATTGCAAATGTGTTAAAATGGTACAATTTGAACAGTTCACAGGCGTATGATGCAATGCCCAGCGGTGCTCTTGTTTGTGAAAAGAAAATGGCTTAGTGGTATAACAGACCAACATTTTACATTATACATGGCTTAGTGGTATAACAGACCAACATTTTACATTATACATGGCTTAGTGGTATAACAGACCAACATTTTACTTTATACATGGCTTAGTGGTATAACAGACCAACATTTTACTTTATACATGGCTTAGTGGTATAACAGACCAACATTTTACATTATATATGGCTTAGTGGTGCAACAGACCAACATTTTACATTATACATGGCTTAATGGTACAACAGACCAACATTTTACATTATACATGGCTTAGTGGTACAACAGACTCAAAATTTTACATTATACATGGCTTAATGGTATAACAGACCAACATTTTACATTATACATGGCTTAGTGGTATAACAGACCAACATTTTGCATTACACATTGCTTAGTGGTACAGCAGATCAACATTTTACATTATACATGGCTTAGTGGTATAACAGACCAACATTTTACATTATACATGGCTTAGTGGTATAACAGACCAACATTTTGCATTACACATTGCTTAGTGGTACAGCAGATCAACATTTTACATTATACATGGCTTAATGGTATAACAGACCAACATTTTACATTATACATGGCTTAGTGGTATAACAGACCAACATTTTACATTATACATGGCTTAGTGGTATAACAGACCAACATTTTGCATTACACATTGCTTAGTGGTACAGCAGATCAACATTTTACATTATACATGGCTTAGTGGTATAACAGACCAACATTTTGCATTATACATGGCTTAGTGGTATAACAAACCAACATTTTACTTTATACATGGCTTAGTGGTATAACAGACCAACATTTTACATTATACATGGCTTAGTGGTATAACAGACCAACATTTTGCATTACACATGGCTTAGTGGTACAGCAGACCAACATTTTACATTATACATGGCTTAGTGGTATAACAGACCAACATTTTACATTATACATGGCTTAGTGGTATAACAGACCAACATTTTGCATTATACATGGCTTAGTGGTATAACAGACCAACATTTTACTTTATACATGGCTTAGTGGTATAACAGACCAACATTTTACTTTATACATGGCTTAGTGGTATAACAGACCAACATTTTACATTATACACATTATGGTCCTAATAGTGGCTATTAGTAATTTTCATTATGGCTCTAATAGTGGCTACTAGTAACTTTCATTATTGCCCTGATAGTGGCTACTAGTAACTTTCATTATGACCCTAATAGTGGCTACTAGTAACTTTCATTATGACCCTAATAGTGGCTACTCGTAACTTTCATTATGGCCCTAATAGTGGCTACTAGTAACTTTCATTATGGCCCTAATAGTGGCTACTAGTAACTTTCATTATGACCCTAATAGTGGCTACTCGTAACTTTCATTATGGCCCTAATAGTGGCTACTAGTAACTTTCATTATGGCCCTAATAGTGGCTACTAGTAACTTTCATTATGGCCCTAATAGTGGCTACTAGTAACTTTCATTATGACCCTAACAGTGGCTACTAGTAACTTTCATCATGGTCCTAATACTGGCTACTAGTAACTTTCATCATGGCCCTAATAGTGGCTACTATTATCCGTCCAGAAACCCACCTGGCCCGCACATATTTCGCCTTTTCTCAGGTTCTATTCGGTGTTCAGCTATAGATGACCACTCAATTTAAAGAAGATGAGTAGGGAAAACTTTCTGCGCGTTTACTTTCGACGTTTGAACTTCATTTCCCTACTTATCAGTCCATGTTTACATTCAACGGCATTTCAGCGTCTCTTTTGCACTGCAGCTGACATTGTTGTTTATCGATGACGTAACGAGTGGCATATTCTATTTTCACTTCAGGGAGTTGAGGCAAGTGACGTCACGCGACGAGCTGCCTTCTCTTAATGGATTTTGGAAATAGACTTCATAAAATCTTGAACCGTTTGAGCTGTGTTGTTTCTCCTGCTAAAGAGTCACACTCACAGTAACACTTTGGCCCACAACAAATCGATGTGCATAAGTGTAAATTATAGTCAAAAATAAGAGAAATTACAGGAATTTAATAAATAATATCCGTAAATATTGGCCTTTTCTGGAAGCGAAATTAAGAGACTAAATAAACACTAGGCCAAATATTAACGAAATTGATAACCGATTGTTTTTTTCACACTGCCTTTTTGGGCGAAAATAGTTTCAAATATCCACGGTAAAGTGGATATGAATTGGAAAGCTGGATCGATTCGACATGTCCGCTGGATTTCATTTAAAATCACAGGTAACCCTTCACCAGGCATGCCTGCCTAAATCCAACCGCACGATTTTGTGATAAACTCAAGCGATGTTCGAATTCCCTCCATGTTACGGTATTCGGTTAATAAAATGTCGCAACGGAACATAGGCGTGTGGGTCGGGGCCGTCATGCACGCTAAAAACTAAAGTGTTAAAAACTACACTTGAAGTGCTGTATTTAACATTTACTAAGAGCTGAACTAGCACTTTGTTCAAGTGTAGATATCCCAGAACTTGACAGGTGTTACAATAATACCACTTGACAAGTGTAATGTCGCGACACTTAAAAGAAAACAATGCAGATGACGCGGATCAGGCTCGAACTCTCGAGCCTGATCCTCGTCATCTGCGTTGTGTCCTTTTAAGTATGTACCCACCAAGCGAAAATCAATTTATGGACGATTCTGGAAGAACCACCAATGCTAGACACATGGGAAGTGCCATCCATTCAAGTTTCAGATGTCTGACGATTGTAATGTCTAAGTGCTTAAAGCATTGCACTTTGAGTGTTAAAATCAAACCCTAAGAGTTAGAATGGGTTTAACACCTTGAAAGTGTCAGTTTTAACACTTTAGTTTTTAGTGTGTGGTATTCTAGCCCCCACCCCTCGCTGAACTGAACCAGAAAAAATGCGTTTTTTTCGGTCAAATTTGATATTTTCCTCCAGCAAGTTTGTGTTGGACGGTGCTTTGACCCAAAATTATGATTAACTGTTTTGGAAAAAAAAATCATTTTTCTCAATGCAATTGTACCAGCAGTACTTAGCAGACGTTTGACAGTCTATAGTTAGTTAAAAACAGCCGGAAAAATCCCTTTTCTCTTGACTTTTCAAATGTTTTAGTTATTGAAAATTTGTTTTGACGGCTTGATTTTTAACCTAAATTGGCAACCTCCTCCATTCTTTGGGGTTTTTTTAGGGGGGGGGGGGAGGGGGTTACCGTGCCCCATGAAAACGTTTTGAAAAAAAAAAGATTTTCCCCATGCAAGTGCAGCATATTTTGGCTACCTGAAATTTTGTTGAAGACCGGCTGCACAAATTTACCTTTTATCGCGTGTGTGTGTGTGTTGGGGTGGGAGTGGGGGGCCTGAACTTGCACAAAAATATATTTGAACCCAAAAAGTTAGATTTTCTTCTCAACTATAAGTGTGTTTGTAGATGGGTAGCTGGGGAGGGGGTGGGGGGGTAGGGCTCTCATTCCAACCTCGGCGTTACAGGCCCAGATAGTCCCACACATTCGTTTCCCGGGCACAAAAATCCAGCCGGCCCACCTTAACAGAATTGGTCCATACATGTACGCCTGTACTAGACCCGATACTGGAATCAATTTGTGAGGGGTCTTCACTTCGCCATATTTTGTTTTAGTAGGGGCGTCCTTCATTTCTCAGATTGGACCACTGAATTACACTGGTATTTTTCCTTTTTCCGTCCATCTTGCTTACCTGTGAAACGAAATTTGAAAATACTAACATTGGAAAGGAGATGGGGATTGCCTGTTTGTTTGTGTGTATGTGTGTGTGGGGGTGGGGGTGGGGGAGGGGGAGGGGGTAAATGGGCGCAGGTACACTGAAAGAAATGAAGGTTCTTCACGGATAGAACCAGTTTGGGTTCTAAAAGCACCTTCATTTTTTGCTGTGTATTTTCTCTCCTGGTTGTTGAAGGGGAGGTGGTGCCCCATAGCTAGGGGTGTTGGAGTGGGGCTGGAGTGGGGAGGTAAAGGACATGCGGGAACAGGATTATGTGCGAATGAGATTGCACAACTTGTTCTATGTAACCTTCCACCTGTTTGATACTTCACACTAAGTTCACAGCCTACTACAGCATATTTGGCAGCAATGCAGAATCCCTAACAACAAAACGACAACCCATTACTCATAATCGACTCGCTTGACTCAATGAGCGATAGAATTGATCGGTTGAAAGAGTAACCCCTGTTTGTGCTTGCAAAATCCATTTTCTTATGAAAAGCAGGGGCGCCAAAGGATATCTGGGACCTCTATGTTAGCATGCATTGAAAAAATTGACCCAATGCTTCTGGGCTAAATATATCTACGCAAACACACAGACTGACTACAACTGTATAACATTCTAGTTAGGCCTACGTGGTGCGATTGCCAGGATCATACCAGCTGCGAAGCTAAAAACAGCACCCTGTACCCTTTCTGTGGACTATGCCTTTCCGACCAAGGACATTGGTTGGAGCGTTGACTAACATCCAATTGAGATCTAAGACCGAAAAGACACAATTAACCTTTTTACTGGCGTTGAACGTCAATCTCAATTTTTATATTGATCACCGTAGGTCGTGGTCTGTGCCTGTCTTAGGGTTTAGGGGACATGTGTACATGGGTGGACATTGGGGATACCTCCCCCCCCCTCTAAAACCTTTCAAACGTATTTTGAAACAAGAAAAAAGTTCCCCTAATTGACACCAAGTGTTTGTAGGGATGAGTGGTCATAGATGTAATTGTTTTCGTGGGGATCGTGGTGACTCAGTTGGTAGAGGTGCAGGCTGCAAACCGAGAGGTCCTTGGTTCGAATCGCACCTGCGGCAACCGCATTGTGTCCTTGGGCACGACACTTCATCCCCATTGCCTTCTTGGTGCCACGGTGGCGCCGTGTACTAAGGCGTACTGCACGTCGATGGTGCACATGCCTTCAACCAATGCTAACCCTTATCGGGTTGGTACGTTGGAGAGCCTAGCAGATGCTCGCCGCTGCTCGGTGGTCCTCTCCGGGTACTCCGGCTTCCTCCACCTGTAAATCTGCTCGACAAAGTGTCATAAAGCCCAATAGATAAATAAATAAATAATTGTTTTCGCATAAAATTTCTCCAAATCCTTCAAAAAGCATTCTGAAGCAAAAACCTTCTCATTTCCCTAATTGCCCCCCCCCCCCCCCCCCCCCCCCCCCCCCCCCCCGGGTGGACTGTATTAAAAGACATGTTTGTCTTAAGTGTTGCATGTGGTAAACTTAATGACCAATTGGTTTTTTGAGTGTTACGATACATAATGAACCTCGAGATGGGACTATTTCATGGAACTGAAAAGATGCAATTAATTCTGAATCAAGTGCATGCTTGCGTCTGACGGTAGGGCCCCATCAGGCCCGAAGGTAGTGGGGTGTTGTGGGGGCTAGGGGAACCGCCCCCTCCCTCATGATAGTGTCTGACGGAAATTTTTGCCTCTTTTTCGGAAATTTTTGTCTCTTTTCAGTCGAATTTTGACGGGTTTTTGGTAATTTTGGCTTCTTTTTCTGGAATTTGTGTGCAAAATGGAGGTTTTGGGGGCATTTTTTGAAAAATTTCAGAAATTTTGTCGGAAATTTTCAACCTTCGCCCCCTCGTCGGAAAAATTTAGTTTCGGTTGGCTTAGGGCCTTGCCCCATTGGGTATAATAAAAAAGGAAATGTACAGTTCTCGATTGGATACAGAAATATCACATTCGCGAGGATGAAAAATTATACTCGTGAGAATGTGTTATTTTTCACTCTCCCCAATGAAATGATTTCGGTATCCATTCAAAAAGTTATATATCCTCCTTTTATCTATGTATGGCATTATCACTAATGGAATAAAACTATAAAATAGTGTTGAGACAGACATTTCTGGTCTTTGTTAATCTTACCACTTTAGAGGACCCCTTATTTCAAGCAATTCATAAGCACCGATTATCACCTCTTTGGGTTATATCAACAAGTAATGGTCCATAAATTTCTATTTATTCCCTGATGGGAGAGGGGTTGGGGTGCAATAGGAATGATGGCCCTCTCTTATGATAACCATGGCAAATCAGCGGCTGGCCAATGAGTTATAATTTTCTTGACAGGGATGGGATTGTCATGCAACTAAATTTGCTGAAATTACACATGTAGTTAGAACTCTCAGGATTTTTTAGGACAAATTTATGAAATTAAAAGAACACAGAGTAAACCCGTTGGTTGACATATAGTTTAATTTCATAAATTTACACGAAAAGGTCTTTCAAGACCATTTTCATGTACATTTATAGAAATAAAATTTCAGAATTCTGTGCATAAATTTGCTGAAATGTCTCATCCCTGTTCTACTGTATAAAAGGTGACTTAATAAGTGTGTCCTCTATGGACTCGGAAACTACTGGAAGGATCCCAACCATTTTTGGCATATGAGGTATTTGGACCCTAAAATCCCACCCCTGACCCAAACCCTCACTGGGACCTAACCCCCTCCAGCCTTGACTTTGGAACTACTCCTACTCTGGTGGCACCCCTAACCCATCCCTGACCCTAACCATGCCCTAGCTGAACCATTTTGGGGGTTTTGTTTTAGGGGGTACTCTTATTTAACTCCCTAAATTAGAAATACCTCCTAAACATGAGTTGGACAAAAATTATACCTCCCAAAGGGCAAATGTTGGCCTGCATGGATGGATAGATAGACAGACAGACAGACAGACAGACAGACAGACAGACAGACAGACAGACAGACGTAAGAACGGACAGACAGATAAAGCAGCTACTATATTGGAACAAGTTCGTTCTAATGGGGGTTCATAAGCTTTGTTTTTGAGACAAAAATTGAAAATTTTAGTTATTGAAGAAATGTTTTGGTGGTATCTTCTACAATCCACATTTGGTAAAGGGTTAAGTGTCTTGCATAAGGACACAAAGTCGATGATGTGGGTCATGAACAAACCATTAACCTTCAGATTACAATTTCAATGAGCCACCAAGCTCCCCATTCTGTTGAACACTTCCAACTGATATCTGGCAATCTCCAATGACCTGATTAATTTATGAAAGACACATTTATTGAGTTCCTTCTCTTTTGCATTAGAAATGCTATTATGTTTAACACTATTAGAAATGGCTCTGAAAGCCCCCTCCAATATATGTTCAATTATACTATCATATATAAACTTCACGAGAATGGTGGAAGCATTATGTGAAATTTGGAACCCTGCATGAAGTAATTACTGATTGTGAATATTTTCCTGGTTGGGTACTGGTCTGAATATTCCCACAGCTACTTAATTAAAATAAGAGAAACAACAAAATTTTGATCAAACAAGTTATTATTCAACAACAAAAATAAATATGAAACAATAAAATATTGATTTAATTTATATCACATTTACTTGCACATAAAAGTATAAAACAATTTAAATAAATTTTGAAATTTTTTATCACATAAGCAAATGACATTTCTATCACAGATTCATTTCTTTGTTTTTACCATTTAAAGACATTTCTGTTCATCTATGGGTTATTATGGCTGCAGCAAAAGTATACAGTCAACTTTTGCTGATCGTTTACTTTGAAACCATATTGCCAATTTCAGTGCACTTCAATGAAGGCAATGTATGCCAGCACATTTTTCATCAGTAAACCAGATATCAGTCAACAAGCACTGTTCAGTGTCATTGGCTTCTGAATGGGACAAATGAAAAGTTAATCTGAAAAAACAACTTTCATCCCCAGTTTATCCAAAACAAAAGTATTCAGAAGATGATCAAGTGTGTTATCAAAACATGTACATATTTTCAACATTCTCCATATGGTGTTAAATGTCTATTCTACCTTGATCACAAGATTTGTAATGAAAATTGAAATTGAGATGGCAATTTCAGAGAAACGTCTTTCCAACTAAAGAAACAGACAATGAATTGTTTTGTCACTAAATATAAAGCTTCAGTGGTTGATTGTCGAATAATGCCTCTTATTATAAGAATACGGAATGCCTGTTTTGAGTAATAATTGGAAGGTTAAATTATCATTGGATTTATTTATTTATTTATTGGTGTTTAATGTCACATACTTGTGCACAATGGCTGATCGTGAACACAACATGGATATAAAGTCAAGTCAAGCCAATCTTTTATACTATGTTGACCATTTTAGAGGACTTCCACCCCAGACATTGCTTACCGGGTCCTATTTTACCAGTAAAACAGAGTTTGTTTATCACAGACATAGTAAGCAAGCACTGCCTCACTTCCCGGGGATCCCCGGGAAGTGAGAGACTGCTTGTTCACTATTGTAAACAAGTTATGTCTTACTGGTAAAATAGGACCCAGTCACCAATGCTTGGGGTGGAAGTCCTCTGAAATGGGCAACATTGGGTATAAACGATTGACTAACCTTGACTAAATTAAAACGAAACCAACCCGGAAGCAAACAATTAGCAGACGTGAATATGCCGCGCAGTGCGCAAGCGCAATGGCATTAAAAAAAATTCTTACCTTTTCGAAAATGAACTGTCCCAGTTACGTCAAATGAGCGTCGTTGAGAAATGGATGCTGTTCCGAAAATACACGCTAAACTACATTGAAAATGGGAAAAAATGATGACGGAATTTCCTTCACATTCGCAATAAAAGTACGCGAATGTGATGAGTAGAAAATCAATTTCAAATAATCCGAACCTGAAACTTAGTAGATATTTTCTGTATTTTTCTTTTCATCGCCCTGCCAATTTCATGCCCGGGTTTCTGAACGGACAATAGTAACTTTCATCATGGTCCTAAAAGTGGCTACTAGTAACTTTAATTATGGCCCTAATAGTGGCTACTAGTAACCTTCATTATGGTCCTAATAGTGGCTACTAGTAACTTTCATTATGGTCCTAATAGTGGCTACTAGTAACTTTCATTATGGCCATAATAGTGGCTACTAGTAACTTTCATTATGGTCCTAATAGTGCCTACTAGTAACTTTCATTATGGCCCTAATAGTGGCTTCTAGTAACTTTATTCAGAATTCTTATAGTAGCTTCCAGCACTTTTTGGTAAAGCCAAGATAATGACTGCAGTTATTCTTCATCAGGGCCTTCAAGCAGTTTTTATTTCTTTAGATCCTGATACCAGTGTCTTTAGTATTTCAGAGCCAAGATAACGACCTCAGGTACTATTCATCAGGGTCTATATAATACCTTCCAGCAGTTATCATTTCTTTTGAACCTGACCCCAGTGACTTTAGTATTTCAGTAGAGCCAAGATGATGACCCCAGGTACTATTCACCAGGGCCTGTATAATACCTTCAGGCAGTTTTCATTTCTTTTGAACCTGATCCCAGTGACTTTAGTATTACAGTAGAGCCAAGATGATGACCCCAGGTACTATTCATCAGGGCTGATATAATACCTTCCAGCAGTTATCATTTCTTTTGATCCTGATCCAGATGGCTTTAGTATTTGCTGTTTTGCTTGGCACTTCACAATGCATCCCCATCGGTACGTTTCTCTTAATAGTTATTAATTTGTTTGAAATATATGTAGATGCATGATGAAGAACTTTAGATGTCACATTATCAACTACTGTGTCCAAGCACTTGTCAGAAAAAAGTGAGTCCCATTTTTCATCTTTTAAGTGCAGTTCAGTGTGTCATTGTTTCCATCATTGTATAGCCATATACGACGCTTGAATGATAGAGTGGGTAGACAGTTACACCCAATATAAATGAGTGGGTAGACAGTTAAACCCAGTATTAATGAACAGAGGGCAATGGTATCGCACTAAATCATGAAAAAAAGGATCAACGACTTCACAAGCTACACATAATTGTACTGCTAATGACTTCACAAGCTACACATAATTGTACTGTTAACGACTTCATGAGCTACACATAATTGTACTGTTAATGACTTCACAAGCTACACATAATTATACTCTTAACGACTTCACAAGCTACACATAATTATACTGTTAACGACTTCACAAGCTACACATAATTGTACTGTTAACGACTTCACAGGCTACACATAATTGTACTGTTAACAACTTCACAAGCTACACATAATTGTACTGTTAACGACTTCACAAGCTACATATAATTATACTGTTAACAGCAACTAAGTCCACAAGAGTAGCTAAGTATTCAGTAAAATCTGTTCGATCCATTATTAACTGCTTAAGGTTGAAGTTATTGACTATATCACTAAACTTACCACCACGTAAATGCAGTTGGCTATCATTGCAATTGCCTGTAATTACCATTAGGAAAGACACTGAAAAATTCAATTTCTTCCAGTTGCAATGCTTGTGGATCTCTACATAGCGATTACAAAACTGAAAACCTTTTCAATATCGGTCAAGTATTTTTCAAGTTATGGCATTTTTTGTCACCCCAAAACTGGGTATTTTTCAGATTTCGAAAAGGCAGTTTGAACATTTCTGTCAAAATGGGAGCAAATACCCATTTCAAGGGTCTCTATCTCGATATCAGTGAAGTTTTCAAGACCTCTACCTTATTATTCTTGCCATATTAACTGGATGTAAGGTCAAAACGTGTTTACGGCCAGATTTTTTAGTAAATAAAAAAAGTTTGGGCTCGGGGAAATTATAGCCACAACTGAACCAGCCTTGTACATGTAAGCCGGTCATGGTGCCCTGTAACAAAAGTGAAGATACCAGGCTAGTGTGTCTTTATTGCTTGCCTACAGATCACAGTTTGGGGAAATAATTCAAACACAATACAGATAATTTCCAATACTTTATTGTTCTCACTCTTAACAAAAGATACTGTGACATTTGTTCATGATGATCAAAAACACTTTTCTAATCTACTAGAATATGTGGCCTCCATCCCCAACTATCCACTACCTTACCACCTTTTAAATGGAATGACAAGACAAGTCCTTCAAATTTAATTTTTATTTTTGAAATGAAAAACAAGAGAATGACAAGACAATGTTATTAAATAAAGTTCATCATCTTTATTTTGAGTTAAGAAGTAATGTGATACAGTATTAATTTTTTATTTGTATTTAACCTGTACACGCACATTAAGGTGTTTCTCTGTTGAACTGTACTAATGAAAAGAAAAGAAATGATTATCAAGTCAAAACTTTTATATCTCCAGTGCCATAATCATCCAATAAAGGTTTCTCAAACACAGAATGATCGAATTCTTACATCTCCAGTGCCATAATCATCCAATAAAGGATCCCCAAATACATTAGAATCATCAAATTCTTACATCTCCAGTGCAAAATCATCCAATAAAGGTTCCTCAAATACATTAGAATCATCAAATTCTTACATCTCCAGTGCCATAATCATCCAATAAAGGATCCTCAAATACATTAGAATCATCAAATTCTTACATCTCCAGTGCAAAATCATCCAATAAAGGTTCCTCAAATACATTAGAATCATCAAATTCTTACATCTCCAGTGCCAAAATCATCCAATAAAGGTTCCTCAAATACATTAGAATCATCAAATTCTTACATCTCCAGTGCAAAATCATCCAATAAAGGTTCCTCAAATACATTAGAATCATCAAATTCATACATCTCCAGTGCCAAAATCATCCAATAAAGGTTCCTCAAATACATTAGAATCATCAAATTCTTACATCTCCAGTGCCATAATCATCCAATAAAGGTTCATCAAATACATTCGAATCATCAAATTCTTACATCTCCAGTGCCAAAATCATCCAATAAAGGATCGTCAAATACATTCGAATCATCAAATTCTTACATCTCCAGTGCCAAAATCATCTAATAAAGGTTCCTCAAATACATTAGAATCATCAAATTCTTACATCTCCAGTGCCATAATCATCCAATAAAGGATCCTCAAATACATCAGAATCATCACATTCTTACATCTCCAGTGCCAAAATCATCCAATAAAGGATCCTCAAATACATTAGAATCATCACATTCTTACATCTCCAGTGCCAAAATCATCCAATAAAGGATCCTCAAATACATTAGAATCATCAAATTCTTACATCTCCAGTGCCATAATCATCCAATAAAGGTTCCTCAAATACATTAGAATCATCAAATTCTTACATCTCCCATGCCATAATCATCCAATAAAGGTTCCTCAAATACATCAGAATCATCAAATTCTTACATCTCCAGTGCCATAATCATCCAATAAAGGTTCCTCAAATACATCAGAATCATCAAATTCTTACATCTCCAGTGCCATAATCATCCAATAAAGGTTCCTCAAATACATTAGAATCATCAAATTCTTACATCTCCAGTGCCATAATCATCCAATAAAGGTTCCTCAAATACATTAGAATCATCAAATTCTTACATCTCCAGTGCCATAATCATCCAATAAAGGTTCCTCAAATACATTAGAATCATCAAATTCTTACATCTCCAGTGCCATAATCATCCAATAAAGGTTCCTCAGATACATCAGAATCATCAAATTCTTACATCTCCAGTGCCAAAATCATCCAATAAAGGTTCCTCAAATACATTAGAATCATCGTCGTTATCATAATCACTGTCATAATCATCATCATCATCATCTTCTTCCACATGATCATATGCTATTGTATACATACCATTGTCTTTATATGCTATTGTATACATACCATTGTCTTTATATGTTATTGTATACATACCATTCTCTTTATATGCTATTGTATACATACCATTGTCTTTATATGCTATTGTATACATACCATTCTCTTTATATGCTATTGTATACATACCACTGTCTTTATATGCTATTGTATACATACCATTGTCTTTATATGCTATTGTATACATACCATTCTCTTTATATGCTATTGTATACATACCATTGTCTGTATATGCTATTGTATACATACCATTGTCTTTATATGCTATTGTATACATACCATTGTCTTTATATGCTATTGTATACATACCATTCTCTTTATATGCTATTGTATACATACCATTGTCTGTATATGCTATTGTATACATACCATTGTCTTTATATGCTATTGTATACATACCATTCTCTTTATATGCTATTGTATACATACCATTGTCTGTATATGCTATTGTATACATACCATTGTCTTTATATGCTATTGTATACATAACATTGTCTTTATATGCTATTGTATACATACCAATCCCACCACTGGAAGATACAGAAGATATACTGGGGAAGAGATTAAAGCATTCACAGGATTGGCACAGTATCAGGCATTCCACCACTGGAAGATACAGAAGATCTACTGGGGAAGACTATCAGACATCCCACCTCTGGAAGATACAGAAGATCTACTGGGGAAGAGTATCAGACATCCCACCACTGGAAGATACAGAAGATCAACTGGGGAGGAGTATCAGACATCCCACCACTGGAAGATACAGAAGATCTACTGGTGAAGAGTATCAGACATTCCACCACCGGAAGATACAGAAGATCTACTGGGGAAGAGTATCAGACATCCCATCACTGGAAGATACAGCAGAAGATCTACTGGGGAAGAGTATCCGACATTCCACCACTGGAAGATACAGAAGATTTACTGGAGAAGAGTATCAGGAATCCCTCCACTGGAAGATACAGAAGATCTACTGGGGAAGAGTATCAGACATCCCACCACTGGAAGATACAGAAGATCTACTGGGAAAGAGTATCAGACATCCCACCACTGTAAGATACAGAAGATCTACTGGGGAAGAGTATCAGACATCCCACAACTGGAAGATTCAAAAGATCTACGAGGGAAGAGTATCAGATATTCCACCACTGGAAGATACAGAAGATCTATTGGGGAAGAGAGTAAAGCATCAACGGGATTGGCACAGTATCAAACATCCCATCACTGGAAGATACAGAAGATCTACTGGGGAAGAGAGTCATTAGCAGTACAATTATGTGTAGCTTATGAAGTCGTTAGCAGTACAATTATGTGTAGTTTAAAGTAGTTAGCAGTACAATTATGTGTACCTTGTGAAGTCGTTAACAGTACAATTATGTGTAGCTTGTGAAGTCATTAGCAGTACAATTATGTGTAGCTTATGAAGTCGTTAGCAGTACAATTATGTGTAGCTTATGAAGTCGTTAACAGTATAATTATGTGTCGCTTGTGAAGTCGTTAACAGTATAATTATGTGTAGCTTGTGAAGTCGTTAACAGTACAATTATGTGTAGCTTATGAAGTCGTTAACAGTATAATTATGTGTCGCTTGTGAAGTCGTTCACAGTTTAATGATGTGTAGCTTGTGAAGCCGTTAACAGTACAATTATGTGTAGCTTATGAAGTCGTTAGCAGTATAATTATGTGTAGCTTGTGAAGTCGTTAACAGTACAATTATGTGTAGCTTGTGAAGTCATTAGCTGTACAATTATGTGTAGCTTGTGAAGTCATTAGCAGTACAATTATGTGTAGCTTGTGAAGTCGTTGATCTTTTTTTTCATGATTTAGTTCGATACCATTGCCCTCTGTTCATTAATATTGGGTGTAACTGTCTACCCACTCTATCATTCACACGGGATTGGCACGGTATCAAACATCCCACCACTGGAAGGTACAGAAGATCTACTGGGGAAGATACCAGACATTCCACCACTTGAAGATATAGAAGATCTACTGGGGAAGAGTATCAGACATCCCATCATTGGAAGATACAGAAGATCTACTGGGGAAGAGTATCAGACATCCCACCACTGGAAGATACAGAAGTTCTACTGAAGAAAAGAGTATCAGACATTCCACCACTGGAAGATACAGAAGATCTACTGGGGAAGAGAATAAAGCATCAATGGGATTGGCACAGTATCAAACATCCCCCACTGGAAGATACAGAAGATCTACTGGGGAAGAGTATCCGACATTCCACCACTGGAAGATACAGAAGATCTACTGGGGAAGAGTATCAGATATCCCACCACTGGAAGATATAGAAGATCTACTGGGGAAGAGTATCAGACAACCCACCAGTGGAAGATACACAAGATCTACTGGGGAAGAGTATCAGATATCCCACCACTAGAAGATGCAGAAGATCTACTGGGAAGAGTATCAGACATCCCACCTCTGGAAAGTACACAAGATCTACTGGGGAAGAGTATCAGACATCCCACCACTGGAAGATACAGAAGATCTACTGGGGAAAAGTATCAGACATCCCACCACTGGAAGATACAGAAGATATACTGGGGAAGAGATTAAAGCATTCACAGGATTGGCACAGTATCAGGCATTCCACCACTGGAAGATACAGAAGATCTACTGGGGAAGACTATCAGACATCCCACCTCTGGAAGATACAGAAGATCTACTGGGGAAGAGTATCAGACATCCCACCACTGGAAGATACAGAAGATCAACTGGGGAGGAGTATCAGACATCCCACCACTGGAAGATACAGAAGATCTACTGGTGAAGAGTATCAGACATTCCACCACCGGAAGATACAGAAGATCTACTGGGGAAGAGTATCAGACATCCGATCACTGGAAGATACAGAAGATCTACTGGGGAAGAGTATCCGACATCCCACCACTGGAAGATACAGAAGATCTACTGGGGAAGAGTATCAGACATCCCATCACTGGAAGATACAGAAGATCTACTGGGGAAGAGTATCAGACATCCCACCACTGGAAGATACAGAAGATCTACTGGGGAAGAGTATCAGACATCCCATCACTGGAAGATACAGAAGATCTACTGGGGAAGAGTATCAGACATCCCACCACTTGAAGATACAGAAGATCTCGTGGGGAGGAATATCCGACATTCCACCACTGGAAGATACAGAAGATCTACTGGGGAAGAGTATCAGACATTCCACCACTGGAAGATACAGATGACCTACAGGAGAAGAGAGTAAAGCATCAACAAGATTGGCACAGTATCAAACATCCCATCACTGGAAGATACGGAAGTTCTACTGAGGAAGAGTATCAGACATTCCACCACTGGAAGATACAGAAGATCTACTGGGGAAGAGAGTAAAGCATCAACGGGATTGGCACAGTATCAAAAATCCCACCACTGGAAGATACAGAAGATCTACTGGGGAAGAGTATCAGACATCATTCCAACACTGGAAGATACAGAAGATCTACTGGGGAAGAGTATCAGACATTCCACCACTGGAAGATACAGAAGATCTACTGTGTAAGAGTATCAGACATCCCACCACTGGGAGATACAGAAGATCTCGCGGGGAAGAGTATCAGACATCCCACCACTGGAAGATACAGAAGATCTACTGGGGAAGAGTATCAGACATTCCACCACTGGAAGATACAGAAGATCTACTGGGGAAGAGTATCAGACATCCCACCACTGGAAGATACAGAAGATCTACTGGGGAAGAGAGTAAAGCATCAATGGGATTGGCACAGTATCAAACATCCCCCACTGGAAGATACAGAAGATCTACTGGGGAAGAGTATCAGACATCCCACCACTGGAAGATACAGAAGATCTACTGGGGAAGAGAGTAAAGCATCAATGGGATTGGCACAGTATCAAACATCCCCCACTGGAAGATACAGAAGATCTACTGAGGAAGAGTATCAGACATCCCACCACTGGAAGATACAGAGGATCTACTGGGGAAGAGTATCAGACATCCCACCACTGGAAGGTACAGAAAATATACTGGGGAAGAGTATCAGTCATCCCACCACTGGAAGATACAGAACATCTACTGGGGAAGAGTATCAGACATCCCACCACTGGAAGATACAGAAGATCTACTGGGGAAGAGAGTAAAGCATCAATGGGATTGGCACAGTATCAAACATCCCCCACTGGAAGATACAGAAGATCTACTGTGTAAGAGTATCAGACATCCCACCACTGGGAGATACAGAAGATCTACTGGGGAAGAGTATCAGACATCCCACCACTGGGAGATACAGAAGATCTGCGGGGAAGAGTATCAGACATCATTCCAACACTGGAAGATACAGAAGATCTACGGGGGAAGAGAGTAAAGCATCAACGGGGTTGGCACATTATCAAACATCCCACCACTGGAAGATACAGAAGATCTACTGGGGAAGAGTATCAGACATCATTCCAACACTGGAAGATACAGAAGATCTACTGGGGAAGAGTATCAGACATCCCACCACTGGAAGATACAGAAGATCAACTGGGGAGGAGTATCAGACATCCCACCACTGGAAGATACAGAAGATCTACTGGGGAAGAGTATCAGACATCATTCCAACACTGGAAGATACAGAAGATCTACTGGGGAAGAGTATCAGACATTCCACCACTGGAAGATACAGAAGATCTACTGGGGAAGAGTATCAGACATTCCATCACTGGAAGATACAGAAGATCTACTGTGTAAGAGTATCAGACATCCCACCACTGGGAGATACAGAAGATCTCGCGGGGAAGAGTATCAGACATCCCACCACTGGAAGATACAGAAGATCTACTGTGTAAGAGTATCAGACATCCCACCACTGGGAGATACAGAAGATCTCGCGGGGAAGAGTATCAGACATCCCACCACTGGAAGATACAGAAGATCTACTGTGTAAGAGTATCAGACATCCCACCACTGGGAGATACAGAAGATCTCGCGGGGAAGAGTATCAGACATCCCACCACTGGAAGATACAGAAGATCTACTGGGGAAGAGTATCAGACATTCCACCACTGGAAGATACAGAAGATCTACTGTGTAAGAGTATCAGACATCCCACCACTGGAAGATACAGAAGATCTGCGGGGAAGAGTATCAGACATCATTCCAACACTGGGAGATACAGAAGATCTCGCGGGGAAGAGTATCAGACATCCCACCACTGGAAGATACAGAAGATCTACTGGGGAAGAGTATCAGACATCCCACCACTGGAAGATACAGAAGATCTACTGTGTAAGAGTATCAGACATCCCACCACTGGGAGATACAGAAGATCTCGCGGGGAAGAGTATCAGACATCCCACCACTGGAAGATACAGAAGATCTACTGGGGAAGAGTATCAGACATTCCACCACTGGAAGATACAGAAGATCTACTGTGTAAGAGTATCAGACATCCCACCACTGGAAGATACAGAAGATCTGTGGGGAAGAGTATCAGACATCATTCCAACACTGGGAGATACAGAAGATCTCGCGGGGAAGAGTATCAGACATCCCACCACTGGAAGATACAGAAGATCTACTGGGGAAGAGTATCAGACATCCCACCACTGGAAGATACAGAAGATCTACTGTGTAAGAGTATCAGACATCCCACCACTGGGAGATACAGAAGATCTCGCGGGGAAGAGTATCAGACATCCCACCACTGGAAGGTACAGAAAATATACTGGGGAAGAGTATCAGTCATCCCACCACTGGAAGATACAGAACATCTACTGGGGAAGAGTATCAGACATCCCATCACTGGTGATGGGATGTCTGATACTCTTCCCCAGTAGATCTTCTGTATCCTCCAGTGTTGGAATGTCTGGTACTCTTCCCCAGTAGATCTTCTGTATCTTCCTGTGGTGGGATGTTTGATACCGTGCCAATCCCGTTGATGCTTTACTCTTCTTCTTGGCTGCTGGTGTCTCTTCTTTTGCCTTGAGTGTGAGCTCCTGATATTTAAATTTATCAGACTCCATGACCTCCTCACTGAGAGGAGTTGACTTTACAATACCCACTGTTTGCTGACCTCCTCACTGAGAGGAGTTGACTTTACAATACCCACAGTTTGCTGACCTCCTCACTGAGAGGAGTTGACTTTACAATACCCACAGTTTGCTGACCTCCTCACTGAGAGGAGTTGACTTTACAATACCCACAGTTTGCTGACCTCCTCACTGAGAGGAGTTGACTTTACAATACCCACTGTTTGCTGACCTCCTCACTGAGAGGAGTTGACTTTACAATACCCACTGTTTGCTGAACAACTGCTGCATCTTTGTTGGTAGGTAGCAATTGAAGTCTTCAAGTTCTCTGTCAGCTTCTAGAATGTCAGCTTCTTACCATCAACTGAAAGATAAAGAACATTAGCAGTATTCTTTGCTCCTAGAACATAACACCTGAACTTTAACTGTACCTCTAAAAGGCTTCTTCTTGCTTTCTCTGTCTTCAGACTGGAAATCATCATCATCTTCAGTTATCTTCAGCAGTCTGCCCCATCTCTCTAGCTCTCCAAGTAGGGTCTCTTTCTTTGCTGTCAGTCGTCTTTCTTTTGCTGCAACTGCTTCTTCATTCGATGTTCAACTATCGATTCTCTTCTGCTGGATGGTAAGTCTTTGCTGTGTAAACTGAAATGACAAGAGGTTAGCATGACATTAACCCTTTACCAAAATTAAATAGAGATAACTCCTGCCATACCTTTTGTCATTTAACTAGAAATATTCATTTTTTGATTTCATAAACATGGCTTGTGACCGCCTGATTGGAACAAGCTTGACAAGCTCCTTCCAATGTCAGGCCATAAGCTAGGTTTTTTAAGCAGAAAACTCTTCACAAAATATGAATGACAATTTTCATGGATAGTGATGGGCTGTTTTGGCTGTTACCTAATGTAACGGATAAATCTGACCAGAAATTGCCATTGAAATTTTGTTATATTTTTTTTCTTTTTTGCCTCCAAAACCTAGCTTATCACCCCCCATTGGAACAAGTTCATCAAGCTTCTTGTTCCAATGAGGGGTCATAAGCTAAGTTTTTGAAGCAAAAAATGAATTTGTTCAAGTGTTGTGTTCTTTTCAGATTAGATAAAGGGTTAACAAAACTGAATATTCAAAATACTACATGTCTGGTCTTTTGAGGGGAGCTATAGCTCCCTCCCTCCATGGCTCCAGCAAAATCAATTTAAGGAGAGCCATAATTGCTCTTCTTACATAAATAGCTGTAGCTCTCCTTAAACCTTCAATTCCCTCATAAAAAAATTACTTAGCCATAGTAGCACCCCTAGATTTTTTAAAAGTCCTAGCCTGATACTGTTTGTATTGTAAAATGGTTGTGAACACTTAGCAGTACGTGGTGAACACTTAACAGTATGTGGATGGTGAATTACCACTAAATCATGGTGGGTGGATTTTCTCCCAGTAAGTTGTCCATGAGCTGGAAACTTGCTAGTTAGTCCCCTACCGGCATCGCCAGAGGGGACTATAGGTTTGCACTCTGTCCATCCATCAGTCTGTTCGTCTGTCAGTCATACTTTAGTTTTCCGGAGTTTTTTTGGAAACGCTTCAGTGGAATGATTTTATTTTTGGTAAACTACTATAGAACGATGACTTACAGATCCAGTTTGTGTTTCATGCTGATTGCATTATTCTTGTGTGAGTTTCGGCCCTTGGAAATATGGAAAAGCACCAAAATATCAGTTTTCCAGTCTTTTCTTGGAAATGCTTCAATAGAATGATTTCTTTTTTAGCTCACCTGGCCTAAAAGGCCATGTGAGCTTTTCTCATTACTTGGTGTCCATTGTCGTCCGTCGGTCGTTGTCCAGCGTCTGGTGTCCGCCATCCGGAAACTTTTCACATTTTCATCTTCTCTGTAACCGCTGAGCCGGTGTGAACCAAACTTGGCAGGAATGGTTTATGGGAGGTCCTCTACAAACGATCCACATTTTGTTCCCGTCGGATGAAAAACATGGCTTCCAGAGGCATTCTTTGATTCTGATTGGTGAATTTTCAAAAATCTTCTCCTTTGAAACTGTCACTCCAAGTGTTTTGACTTCATGTAAATGATGACTTGCACCCCCTCTACCAATGATCTTCATTTAATGTTGATCGGGTTGTAAACATGGCCACAATTGCGGCTTATATTTACTATAGAAACCCTATAGGAAATCACATTTTCCTCTTCTTCTCTGGAAAAACCAAGGCGACGTGAAAACATACCTGGCAGGGATAGTCTATGGGAGGTCCTCTACAAACGATGCTCATTTTGTTCCCGTGGGTTGAAAAACATGGCTGCCAGAGGCATTCTTTGATTTTGATAGGTGGATTTTCAAAAATCTTCTCCTCTGAAACTGCCAGGCCAAACGTTTTGATACTTCACATAAGTGATGACTGGGACCCTCTCTACTAACGATCCTCATTTAATGTTGATCGGGTTGAAAACATGGCCACAATTGCAGCTTATAGTTACTATAGAAACCCAATGGGAAATCACATTTTCATTTTCTCTGGAACTACTGAGCCGACGTGAGCCAAACTTCGCAGGAATGGTCTATGAGAGGATGGAAATATGTGGTCACCAGAGGCTATATTCTAAAGCTTAACCCAATGCCTTTCCTGTCTGCATGAAGATCAGTTCTGTCAGCAAAATACTTGTTTTTTGATAATCTGGTAAGGGTTGGTTCCAGTTTTTTCTCGACTGAGAACTAGGAATAAAAAAAACCAAAATATTGTAAAAAAAAAACATAATTAGATTACAGTTGAAGATATCAACCTACAGTTGCACTTGTTTTACAGTACAAGTCAAAATAAGCTGTAGCATAACTGCAATAAACTAAGTAGACTGCAGCTTCTGCCCCGGACAAGAGCAGAATCAGTGAGAGCTTTCCAGAAAATGATGTCAGCTTCTGGTCTTATCAGTGTAGAAAGAGAAAAGATACATGGTTTATAGGATTATCCTACACAACTTATTTTGACTTGCACTGTAAAACAAGTGCAACTGTAGGTTGATATCTTCAGCTGTAATCTAATTATGTATGATACATGTTGACATGTTGACAGATTGTTTTGGAAAATCTAGGTCAGTTTTGTTTATCTTGCAATATTGTCAGCTCAGATGACTGTAATCATTGTATATCTTTTAAGATTCCTGTAACCCTTTACCTATCCAAAAGCTATTTTGAAAGAGAATACTGTCTGAAAAAAATGTAATTTTCAAAATATTTTAACCCTTTTTTACTGATTTTTTTTGTTGAAAGAGAATGTGTGCATTTTCAAGAAAATCTTCTTTGAAACTACAAGGCCAAATGGTTTGAAAAATGTGACTGATCACTGTAACCCCCTCTACCAATGATCCTTATTTTAATCTTCATCGGGTTGCAACTATGGCTGCAATTGTGGCTTATAGTTACTATAGAAACCCTATAGGAAATCACATTTTCATCATCTTCACTGAAAGTACTGAGCCAATGTGAACCAGACTTAGCAGGCATTGTCTATGAGAGGCTCTCTACAACTGTTACTCATTTTCTTCCTGTTGGGTGAAAAAATGTGGCCGCCAGAAGCATTCTTTGATTCTGATTGGTCAATTTTGAAAACTGTTCTCCTCTGAAACCACAGGGCCAAATGTTTTGAAACTTTGAATGGTTGATAACTGGGACACCCTCCACCAACGTTCCTCATTTTAATGTTGATCATTTTGCAAACATGGCCACAATTGCGGTTTATAGTTACTATAGAAAAAACCTGTAAGAAATCACATTTTCATCTTCTCTCTGGAACTATGAGCTGACGTGAACCAAAACTTGGCAACAATGGTCTATAGGAGGCCCTCTACAAACGATCCTCTTTTTGTTCCTATTGGCTGGAAAATATGGCCACCAGAGACATTCTATGATCCTGTTTGATGGATTCAAATGTTTTGAAACTTCACGTGATTGAAGACTGGGACACCTTCTACCAATGATCCTCATGTAATTTTGATGTAATGTTGCAAACATGGCCACAATTGCAGCTCATAGTTACCATGGAAAGCCTATGGGAAATCACATTTTTATATGTATTTCCAGGTGAGCGATTACAGGCTCTGTAGAGCCTCTAGTTGGTAACTTACTATAGAATGATGACTTGCAGATCAAGTTTGAGTTTCATGCTGATTGCCATATTCTTGTGTGAGTTATGGCCCTTGGAAATATGGAAAAGCGCCAAAATATCAGTTTTCCGGACTTTTTTTTGGAAACGCTTCAACAGAATGATTTCATTTTTGGTAACCTACTTTAGAACCATGTCTTACAGATCAAGTTTGAGTTTCATGCTGATTGCCTTATTCTTGTGTGAGTTATGGCGTTTGGAAATATGGAAAAGCGCCAAAATATCAGTTTTCCGGACTTTTTTTGGAAACGCTTCAATGGAATGATTTCATTTTTGGTAACCTACTAGAGAACGATGACTTACAGATCAAGTTTCATTTGCACTCTGTCCATCTGTCAGTCAGTCTGTCAATCATTCTTTAGTTTTCCGGACTTTTTTGGGAAATGCTTCAACCGAATGGTATCATTCTTGGGAATCTACTATAGAACAATGACTTACAGATCAAGTTTGAGTTTCATGCTGATTGCATTATTCTTGTGTGAGTTATGGCCCTTGGAAATATGGAAAAGTGCCAAAATATCAGTTTTCCAGACTTTTTTTTGGAAACGCTTTTCATTTTTAGTAGCCTACTATAGAACGATGACTTACAGATCAAGTTTCATTTGCACTCTGTCCATCTGTCAGTCTATCATTCATACTTTAGTTTTCCGGACTTTTTTTGGAAATGCTTCAACCGAATGATTTCATTCTTGGTAACCTACTACAGAACGATGACTTACAGATCATGTTTGAGTTTCATGCTGATTGCATTATTCTTGTGTGAGCTATGGCCCTTGAAAAGGAAAAGCGCCAAAATATCAGTTTTCCAGACTTTTTTGGGAAACACTTCAACAGAATTCATGCTGATCACATTAGTGTGGTAGGGGACATTGTATTGCTTCAGCGATACGTGCACTCTTGTTCTCCTTGTGCTTTTTTTTTTTTAAATGTTGATATGTGTCGGAATGAAAATTTATCCATTCGTGATTTAGTGGTTATCCACCTACCATGGACTGCAGTTCACAGTTTAAGATATATTGAAAATATATTCACCTCCACTCTCTGGCTGATTTCCTTGCCTTCTCCATCACTTCATTTTTACTGTCTTCTGGAAGTTTGGACATCCAATCTGCAGTATGGTTGCTGTTCCACATTGTGATGGCCTGTGTAATGAGAAATTGTGTCTCATCATAAATGATTTTCTGAAAATTGTATTCTGTTTACATAAAGGTTTTAGATATATACAATTCTTATGATGAAGAACGATATTGCACTTCATAATTCTCTTTCTAATGAAAAGATGGATGACCATCACCAAGTCTCTTGAGTGTGAACCATGACTTCTGAAGAAAACTGTTAGTATTAAATTTGTGGCACCTTATAAAATAACCACAAATGATAAATTAAAATAGAGTTTGTTTTTTCATGTGAAATAACTTGGTAACTAATAGTGAACTTAAATGTTTCAACTCCTTACCTATAGCATAACTTGTGGCTCTTGGCATTACTCTGATCAAGTCATCCAGCTGTCCAAATATCCTCTCAACGGCGAAACTCATCCTTGGAACCGAAGCTGTTTCTGATATAAGCTCAGAGGTATGATTAGTAAAGTACTTCTCCACTTCCAAATAGTCTTTTAACCAACAGGAAAGAGGAAAACAACAACTCCAGTACCTGGCCAGTAAACCTGTCCAAGTCTGGTCATGGCTCTGTTAGGAACGATGTGTCATGCTTGGACTCCTACTCTGGAAACAGATGCTCTTCACCTGGCATAAAAGAAGAGGAATCTTGTGACCATTTTCTGAAATTAAAAACTAATAATACATATTGTTATGTCAGGTCCAGAACATGACTTTCCTCTACCATCAGATGCCAGATGGGACCTGTAACAAGCTTGAAAATTAGACCCAAAGCTCTAGCTCCAGTCTGAAATGTGAGAACATTCAAATCTGCATTAATAGCTGAAAATAAACGATTATCATTAGATTGATCGTCTGCAAAGATCAAAAGATCATTTAAAAGATAATATACACCAGAAGAATTGTGAAACAGTATATTAACCCTTTACCCAACACAGACGATATCAAAATTTATTTTTTTAAATATCATTTTAAAAAAAATTTCAAAACATTTCTACAAAACCATATCATGTGACCCCTCATTGGAACAAGCTCAGCGAGCTCGTTCCAAAGAGGAGTCACATGATATGTTTTTTTTTTAAATCTTTTGAAAAATAATATTTTTTCTGCTGCTGAATTTTCATATTATGTGGGCGGATGTGGCCGATTCGTTGGGTAAAGGGTTAAATCTGCTTTCCTTTGAAAGATGCCAGAGGAACATCTTTAACCTTACCCTGTGAGTGAAGGAAGTCCTGAACTGAACAGGCTTGCCTGACTTCTCACAACCTCCATCCTGGACCACCTTGCAGACTGTTCTTACCATTCGTGTTGTACCAGCTTCACCTGCCTTGCTGTAGCCACCTGGCAAAGTCAGAGCTCCAACCTTCTGGCTGTCGCGGACAAGATCTTCCCAAATTGCCAAACTCTTGTTTGCCTGTTCTGAAAGACCTACAAGAAAATGTAACCCACACCAAAAGTTATTCATCTTAAGGAATTTACCTTTGTCAGATTCTGAAAGTGAGCCCCAATCACTTACAACATGAGGCATTGTTTCTTCTCTCCACATCACAAGCAGGCTGTTGAACTTCTCCAGATACCCTTCAGCTTCACCGCCAGCCATATCTATCATGCCCAACACCATATCTGAACCATCTGAAAGAGAAACTGAGAATGCACTATAGTGGTGCCCAAACTTTGTAGTGCCACCTGGGCATAAAGTAAAATTACCACTCTTTTCTAACTCTTCCCTCAAGTGATCCATGGCGAGACTCCTGGCTTCAAGCAGCATATATTTGGCAAAACTGGAACCTAGTAGTCAAGCCGCTTCAACATCTGTCATCTTCTTAAGAACTAATCTGTAATTAAAGAGAACAATCAAAAAAATAAATACCACTTGTAAATGACCTTTAATTTATAAATACTGCAGAGCGAGTGGGTTAACTCATGTCATACCAGCGTTACTGTTTCTACAGAGCGAGTGGGTTAATTCATGTTATGTCATATCAGCGTTACTGTTTCTACAGAGCGAGTAGTTTAACTCATGTTATGTCATACCAGCGTTACTGTTTCTACAGAGCGAGTGGGTTAACTCATGTTATGTCATACCAGTGTTACTGTTTCTTTTTCTGATACCCTATATCCTTGTATTGTCTTTTTATCATTTCACTCAACAGCAAATTGAAAATGTATGTTATTGAAAATCAGTAATGACCCTTGTAAGAACATTTTTCAATAAAGGAACAAAAATATTGAAAACTTCAAGAAAAAAAAGTTCATTTTGTAGCAATTAATGTCATTATATCCAGGGCCGTCGAGAGGGGGGGGGGGGGTGGGGTGGGGGGGGCTCACGAGGATGAAGCCGTGCCACCTGAGACAGCTAGTTTGCGAGCTTCTTTCAATGCCCTGTGTTTGTGAATCGACAGGCTGGCCGCAGGCCCCAAGTTCACTAGTAAGCATATATTTCTTTCAAGAACTGTCTAAGTTATTAGATATATCGTGGGTCAAAGAGGATAAAAATAACTGCAAGATGCAGTCGAGCAGCTGCAGCTTGCAGTTATTTTTATCCTCAATGTACCATTTGTTTGCACTAGAGTATGTCCACATGCTTTATCATATGCCAGTTAATGTGACGTGACGTGACGTGAACAATAAGTTTGGTTGATTCAATATATATATATATATATAACTTCATCAAATTGCCGTCATGCTCGGAAGTTTACTTCCTTCTAAGCGGCTTTCATTTTTGACTAATACTTATTCCGTTACGTTAAGTACCGTACCAATGTGTATCGCGTCATAGGAACGTAAAATTTAGCGTCACGCTGATCCTAATTGTTGAATGGGAATTATAAAATCAAGAACCCGTCTATAAAATCGCCGATGCATGTCTTCCTTGGGTGGCAACAAGTAAAGATATGTTCCGCATTACACGTTGTTCACTGTTTTTAATTGTAAATTATGGACAAACAAGACCGTATCATATCTTCCTTAGGTGGTAACGAGTGGAGATATATTCCGCGTTATTGCGCGCATTTTTTGTTCTCAGCCTTAGAATTAGAAGCATTCAATCATTTATCTCAACCTCGCCCTGGTAACAGAGGCAGAAGCGAGTTCGCATGCAGTATTCACACATTCAACCATTCCTTGACCCGAATTGTTCAAACGCGTTGTTCTCCATATTCAAGTGTATTGCTTGTAAAACCACCGTATCATATCTCCCTTGGGTGGTAAAGATATGTTCCCCGTTTCATGTTGTTCCCCGTATCCGAGTCTATTACGCGCAAAATAACTGTATCATATCTTCCTTGGGTGGCAACAAGTAAAGATATGTTCCGCGCTTCACTTTGCTTTTTGTATTCAAGTGTAAATTATGAAAAAATACCGTATAATATCTTCCTTGGGTGGCAACAAGTAAAGATATGTTCCGCGTTATTACATAAAAAACAAATATGAATTAGACACTATTTCTAAAACCTCGCCCTGGTAACAGAGGCAGAGGCAAGTAAGTTCGTATACCATATTCACACATCCAACCACTCCTTGGCCCGAATCATTCAATCATTTAAAAGCGCGCCTCCATATCTCCGCCCCAGTACCCAACCCGCGTCAATCAGACATCAATACCGCTGATGGAAAATATAATTTTTTTATACCCTCCTTGCGTAGTGATAACCTCCCCCCCCCCCCCCCCCCCCGGACGATCCTTCCAGGATGTGTAAATGTCTTGTCCCCACCCACTATTGCAGCATATATATGCCCTCCACCACTGATCTAAGAAACATATCTTTACTTGTTGCCACCCAAGGAAGATATGATACAGTTATTTTGCGCGTAATAGACTCGGATACGGGGAACAACATGAAACGGGGAACATATCTTTACCACCCAAGGGAGATATGATACGGTGGTTTTACAAGCAATACACTTGAATATGGAGAACAACGCGTTTGAACAATTCGGGTCAAGGAATGGTTGAATGTGTGAATACTGCATGCGAACTCGCTTCTGCCTCTGTTACCAGGGTGAGGTTGAGATAAATGATTGAATGCTTCTAATTCTAAGGCTGAGAACAAAAAATGCGCGCAATAACGCGGAATATATCTCCACTCGTTACCACCTAAGGAAGATATGATACGGTCTTGTTTGTCCATAATTTACAATTAAAAACAGTGAACAACGTGTAATGCGGAACATATCTTTACTTGTTGCCACCCAAGGAAGACATACATCGGCGATTTTATAGAAGGGTTCTTGATTTTATAATTCCCATTCAACAATTAGGATCAGCGTGACGCTAAATTTTACGTTCCTATGACGCGATACACATTGGTACGGTACTTAACGTAACGGAATAAGTATTAGTCAAAAATGAAAGCCGCTTAGAAGGAAGTAAACTTCCGAGCATGACGGCAATTTGACGAAGTTATATAAAATATTTGATGAAGTGTATATATATATATATATATATATATATACCTTCTTACCATTCTCTTGTGTAACCCAATCTAGTCTTTGAGAGGTAATTGAGTCATAATAGATATCGGTCGGGGGAAGGGTGAATATTTTCATGGGTCCTAGGTAAGTTGGGTTTGAAACAAGGGGGCCCAGGTGGTACCATCTAATTGATCCCCCGGGGGCACGCATTTTCTCTCGGCAGCACTGATTATATCCATACATTCAATAACCTGCATTCTGTAATGTACAGGTTGAAATAATAATTTTGAAAAAAAAATTTATATGTTGTTACCTGATGATACTCTCTACATTTGCAGCACCAACATGCATACACATCAACTCCA
This sequence comes from Pictodentalium vernedei, assembly GCA_031216915.1. Taxonomy (NCBI): domain Eukaryota; kingdom Metazoa; phylum Mollusca; class Scaphopoda; order Dentaliida; family Dentaliidae; genus Pictodentalium; species Pictodentalium vernedei. The sequence continues at coordinate 11,727,684 of CM062290.1, forward strand.
TATACAATTCCCGAACATTGTTGCTATATCTTCCACCATGAAAAGTCTTGATTTGTTTGTCTGTGATGAACTGCTCCATCTGTTCACTGCACTCCATGTACTTTGTCTGCCAGGAGGAGATTTCCACTGGCCCTAGGTCAGATAGTCGTTTAAGGTAACTCCTTCTCTTTCTCTGCTATTTGCAACTTCTCTTCAGCAGGCTGATGGAGTCTTCTTTCTTCATGTAGCTGGTGCTGTAAGCTGCAAATCTGAGCTAAAAAATAGTTAAAAGTCAATATACAGTGTCCTGTAGAACATGGTAAAATGCAAAATTATAATAAAGGGTTCAGAGAAACTCATAAATTGTGTAACAGTTCATGTCTACAGGATCCCCCTACCCCCACCATACACACGCTCCCTGGTATCTTTCCCATGACACAGGAAAAAAATTACTTTCCAGTTTCATGGAAACTAGAAAGATGAATAAACTTCACCTCATGGAACATCAGTACTAACATCTCATGTCATCTTCTTTTTCATTTGTTGTGGTGATCTTCTGCTGGTAGTAGTCTTTCATTCTCTTCATGTTCTTGACTTCAGTTCTCTTCTGTTGCAGTTTATCCTTGGACTCTGCCACCGCCTCCTCCACTTCCACCAGTTGTATCAAGAGTTTGGAGTTTTGCTGCTTGAGGTCATCTGTCTGAAATAGAAAAGAAGAGTTGCTCTCGGGATTATCCCCGGTAACAGTTAACTGGCATATGCTTTCCTGTCTTCTCTGGCATCAAGAATAACTCCCTTCTAAAGTTTGAGAGCTCCATGGCATTCCTTTTTTGAACCAGGTCCAAGTTCTTCTTGTAGATCCGCTCTGCTTTCCGCCACATTGCCTTTGCCGTAATCTTGTTGGTCATCACAACCTGAAAATACTTGAAAATCGCCTCATGAAACAATACCTGTGAAGATCTTCCACTATGATACTTCTTAATATACTGGCACAATTCTGCAACAAAAGAATTAGTAAGTTTACTTGCATCAACTCTCTCTGGTAGACTTGGAAGGAAGAAGGCAGTATCTGACAATTCAATTTTCCTGTGTTCTGGGAGGTAGTGTATAATTTCTGAATCTGGTGGGATCTGAAATAGAAAAAGAAGAGATTGACCTTACCAGGAAACTACGGACTGGAGCATAACCAC
>CM062290.1:11728952-11738952 GCA_031216915.1 Pictodentalium vernedei
ATTGAAAGTGTCATTAAACCCCAATAAATAAATAAAATCTCCCCCCCCCCAAAAAAAAACAAAACCGTCAGCACATCACCCGTTAAATATTGATGGCATTAAGTTATGTGAAGAAAAAACTCAGAATCAGTTGATATGGTTGATTGTCTGGAGTCTGTTGCTTGGTGGTTCTCTCCGGGTACTCGGGCTTTCACCACCCGTAAAACTGTCCGAAATGATGTAACCCTGGCTTGTTGAAAGTGTCATAAAATTCCAATAAATAAATCCCTTCCCCCCCCCTCCCCAAAAAAATAGTCAACTGTCAAGACAGTTGCTTACCATTGCTTGGTGGTTCTCTCCGGGTACCCTGGCTTTCACCACCCATAAAACTGTCCGAAATGATGTAACCCTGGCTTGTTGAAAGTGTCATAAAATTCCAATAAATAAATCCCTTCCCCCCCCCCCCCCAAAAAATAGTCAACTGTCAAGACAGTTGCTTACCATTGCTTGGTGGTTCTCTCCGGGTACTCTGGCTTTCACCACCCGTAAAACTGCCCGAAATGATGTAACCCTGGCTTGTTGAAAGTGTCATAAAATTCCAATAAATAAATCCCTTCCCCCCCCCCCCCGTCCCCAAAAAAATAGTCAACTGTCAAGACAGTTGCTTACCATTGCTTGGTGGTTCTCTCCAGGTACTCCAGCTTCCTCCATTGTAAAACTGTCTGACACCAGGTGACCCTGGCTGTCAAATGTGTTGTTAAACCCCAATAAATAAATAAATCCCACCCACCCCCAAAAATGAAAAAAAAGTCTGGACATTATCAATTAATATTGATGACATTGACGTTATGAGAACAAAAAACTCTGAATCTGCTATGGTTTACCTTTCAAAACCTGATTTAACAACCTCTGCGGCCCCTTGAAAATGCAGATTTTGTGAAACAAAAAAATTGGGGTCACCTTAGATGGGACCAGGGTATATCGCTTAATGTAATCGGCTCATTATAAGCTCTACCATCTTCAATTTGAATTTTAAATCATTTAATTAGCCGAATTTGGCATTATTTTCTTTTTTTTTGATTTAAGGCAACACTGGCGGTGCATTATTTTTCCATGTCACGAAAAATTTTTAATTAAAGTATTAAATCTGCAAATACTTACCATTGGACCGTACCGGCAGGTACTCTATATTTTTTAGCTCATCTTGACAAAGTCAAGCTGAGCTAATCTCATCGCTCTCCGTCCGTCGTCTGTCATCCATCGTCCGTCAATGCCATGTTTTGGTCTTCTCCTCCAAAGCCACTGGGCCAATTCAAGTGAAAGTTTGTGTGAGTGATGGTCCCAAAGGGACATTTCATTTTTGTTCAACTCAACATGCCCAGCCCCATAGGGAGGGATTGAGGGAAAATGCACCAAAATATTTTTAAAATCTTCTTCTCAAGAACCAGTGTGTACAATGATTTGATATTTGCTATGGAGCTTCCATATGAGGTGTAGCATCAAGTTTGTTCAAACGAAGTTCGTGAAGTAATATTTGGCTTTGTAATAGGAGGGGTAAGAGTTTTGGCCCCGCCCAAAATTTCTATTTTCTAAACCGATGGTCTGGTATGAACCAAATTTGGTTTGTGGTATTTTTGGGTCATAAGTACTTGACCTATGCAGGAGCTAAAAATAGAAATATTTTCAAACGCCCATATTTCCCAAACCACACAGAACAGAGAGCTGTTATTTGGTATGAAGTATCCTTAAGACTAGTAGAATTGAATGGTAAAAAAAAAATGCCATCGGTTATGTCAGGGTGTTATAATGGGCATCGAATAAATGCTGAGTCAGCATATTTGCAAAAATTTTAAAAAATCTTTTCTCCAGAACCAATCATCAGAATCTTTTGATATTTGGTATACAGCATTCATAGAGAGGTCAGATAAAAGTATTTTGAAATAAAGCTCATTGGTTCATATTTGGGCTCTCTACAGGAGCCCGAAGTTTTAACATAGGGTAATATGGAGAATATTCTTTAAAAATCTTCTTCTTCAGAACCACCAGTCAGAATCTTTTAATGTTTGGTTTTCATCATTGTTATGAGAGTCAGATTCAAGATTTTTCAAACCAAGTCCCTAGATTAGTATTTGGGCTTCCTACGGAAGCCCAAATTTTATCTTTGTTCAATATGGAGGGTAATTTAAAAAAATCTTCTTCAGATCCACCAGTCAGAATGCTATCATATTTGGTATGCAACATCTCTAAGGGGGTCAGATTCGAGTTTGTTCAAATCAGATCCTTAGGTATATATTCGGGCTCACTATATTTTTACTTAGTGCAATATGAGGAAATTTCTTTAAAAATCTTCTTCTTCAGATCCACCAGTCGGAATGCTTTCATATTTGGTATACAACACCTCTAGGGGGGTCAGATTCCAGGTTGTTCAATTCGAGAGCCTAGGTTATTATTTGGGCTCCATATTTGAACATGAAATTTAACTTAGTGCAATATGAGGAAATTTCTTTAAAAATCTTCTTCTTCAGATCCACCAGTCGGAATGCTTTCACATTTGGTATACAACATCTCTAGGGGAATCAGATTCAAGTTTGTTCAAATCAGATCCATAGGTTAATATTTGGGCTCCCTATGGTTGAACTTAGTGCAATTCAAAGAAATTTCTTTACAATTTCTCTTCTTCAGATTCAACAGTCAGAATGCTTTCATATTTGGTACACAACATCTCTAGGGAAGTCAGATTAAACTATGTTCAAATCAAGAGCCTGGGTTAATATTTGGGCTCTCTATGGGAGCCGGAATTGGCCATTTTGCTGAGGAATTAAAAGTTTTGTATTCAGTACCCTCTAGAGGTGTGTAACTAAGATTAATCCACATAGGTTGTATCAAGGGGCTTCATAGGGGAGCTCTACATTTTACTTTATGATCAACTAAAGAAAAAGCATGATGCCCAGATTATTTTTGTCACTCCTGAGGGACTCAAGGATTGAGAGTGTAGCCTATGGAGATGGCTTGCTTAATGTAGACTCATTCTTGGACTCTGTTTAAATTGTGTTCTGTTCAAGATGAGCGCTTCAGGCCCCGTGGGGCCTCTTGTCTTTAAATGTTCTATGTTTTTTTTCAGATTTCTTTGCACTTCAATATCGTATAAATTGCAGTTTGAAAGTTGCGAAAATTTTGAGAGTGGTGCTTCCAATAAAATAAAGTAAGCACTGGCCGAAAAACAGATGATATTTGCAGGCGTCTTTTTGTTCACGAAAAAGCGGTTTTCATTGGTTTCTTTAAAATATCATCAACTGGTAACCCCTGACACTATCCAATCGTATCTTGTCTTATTTAAAAGCTTGTAATCTCCTCTCTAAAAATATCTTTGGTTCCATTCGATCCTTGAAGAGGAACCTCCTGAGAAATGCGTAGAAAGTTCTTTTGATTTTTTGCACCCGTTCATCATTAACGGATGCAGTGGAACCAGGCATCATTGTAAAGTTCAAGTCCACTCTTTCTGTTGCATATATTCACTTGATGGGTCAATCAATATTCGCCAGTCGATGCTCCATTGAAAAAAGGTGTCACAAAGCAATTTTCAAGCTAAAATTCGTGCAAGTGAACCGATTTTTACGATAACCACGAATAAAATGACATGATACCCAATTAACATATATCAAAATCTCCTGGAAAATGTTTTGAAATTATTTGGGAGGATTAATACAATAGAAATTATGAGCCATTGAAAAAGACACACTTTGTGGTTTTTTGCCTGGAATCTTAAAATAAGGCGATGACGTAATGATGTCCCTATTACTATGTCCAAAATTCCTGTGTCTTTGGCTTCGTCAGTGGAGTTGGGTATCAGGTCCCATAATAAAGGATCAGAACTGGGGGAGGGGGGGGGGGGGGATAAAATACCCCTAGTAAAACAAAACTATGGCCAATAGTTAGTTCCAACCACCACCTCTAGTGGCACGATCCTTGCATAGTGGTGAATGAAACCCAGGAAGTTGTTTGTCAGATGGAGATTCAGAAGATGCAAGCCACGTTTTGGAAAACGCTAATATGTCGTTGCTGTGTAATTCACATTGAAGAATATCTATTTTTGGTTTCAGACTTTGTACATTAAAATGACAGATTTTGACCGAACTCTCTGCAGGCTTATTGTTCCAAGATATCAGACCAGTGTTCAACTTGACATCTCCAGATAAACTTGAGATTAGTAGACCCCAGAAACAGAAGCTACATATCATTAAAGATTCTGTAGTACTAATTAGGTTTGACAGATTGGGTACCAATTTTTTCAGAGTGTAAAGGTAGCTGGGTCAATAGCAATATCAGCCATTTCGAGGGTCACATGTGAGGAAGATCACATCATTGTGAGTGAGTCCTATTCCAGATGTCACCAATGGGCACCCATTCCGAGATATGGTCAATTTGACATTGCTAGCTTCCATGAGACAGACACATATACAGCAGGAATTTGAGATTGGAATGGTTCTTGATGGTTTATTTTGAAATATTGTGCTGGAAAGAAAATGAGCTAGATGGATATGTTCAGTATGGAACGGATCAGAGGTATATATACAAATCTGATGACTAATGGTATAATAACATTAGAACTACGCCTTCAGGTACTGCAATATTAAGCAATGAATTAGTGACAGTAATGCAATTACATGAAATAGGCTTTTGCTCTGGGAGACAAGATTGTGTCAGATCGGAACCCGTAACTATTGGGTTAATAAGGAAGGTATGATTAGAATGTATTGTCAGTGCACATGGCTCATCTCCCCTGTAAGCTGCAAAAGATGCAGCCTACAGGGGAAGTGAGTCCTAAGAGGTGCACTCTCGCAAGACACTCAATTGGAAATGGGGAGTCACTTGCCTAGAAATAGGAATATAGGAAAATCAAAATTTGTACTTGTAGCTTAGATTGAAATCCCAATGGTGGCATTGGCACAATTACAAAGTATGTTGATATCACTGCCTTCTATGCTCACGTAACACCAAACATAGTGACAGCTGATAACAGAAAATGGTTAATGGGATTAGAGATTTGTATGAGATAAGGCTATGGTTATTAGCCGGGGAGTTATAGTGATCACTCACCGTCCGTCGTCCGTGAACATGGTGTTTGTATCTTCTTCTCCCAAACCACTGAACCAATTTAATTGATATTTGAGATATTAGTTTGTTATGACATCGCATTTTGATTTTGTTCAAATCAAGTTGCCTCGGTAGGGCCACGCCCAAAAAGTGTACTTAAATCTTAAAAAATCTTCTCATGAACCAGCAGTAGCAGAGACTTGGTATTTGGTGTGCAGCTTCCTTTTGAGGTGTAGACTCCGATTTGTTCAAGAGACGTTCGAGGAGCTATATTTGTCTTCGTTATGGGAGGGGCAAGAATTTTTGCCCTATCCAAAATTTCTATTTTCCAAACCGAGAAGCAGATTTGAACCAAATTTGATATGAGGGCTTATTGGGTCATAAGTACTTAATTTATGCAAAAATAATTTTTCCCCTAGCCCTGTGGGAATTGCAGGAGCTAAAAATAGAACACAAAACGCCCATATCTCCAAAACTACACAGCACTGAGAATTCTTATTTGGTATGAAGCTTCCTTAGGACCAACAGAATGGAATGGTCCCAAAAAATTGCTATCAGTTTTATCATGGGGTACTTAATTGGGACTTTGAAAAAGTGCTGAGTCAGCATTTTTTAACACTGTGGGTAATGGGAAAAACATTCAAGACTACTTTTCTCCCAAACCACTGCTCCAAAAGCTTTCAAATTTCACATATAACATCTTTGGAAGATTGTTTCACAGGTTTATTGAAATCAAATCCCTGGGTCCATATTTGGGCTCTCTTTAAATTAATTGGTGCAGTATGAGAAATATTCTTTAAAAATCTTCTTCAGATCTAGCGATCAGAATCTTTTGATATTTGGTATGCAGAATGCTTAGGTGGTAAGATTCAAGTTTGTTGAAGCCAAGTCCCTGGGTTCATATTTGGGCTCCCTGTGGCAGCCTGAATTATAACTTAGTTCAATATGAGGAATTTTTCTTTAAAAATCTTCTTCAGATTCAGCGGTCGGAATGTTTTGATATTTGGCATGCAGCATCCTTAGGGGGTGAGATTCAAGTTTGTTGAAGCCAAGTCCCTGGGTTATATTTGAGCTCACTGTGGGAGGCCGAATTATAACTTCGTTCAAATTTAAATGAAGAATTTTCTTTGAAAATCATCTTCAGATCCAGTAGTCAGAATGCTTTGATACTTGGTATGCAGCATCCTTATGGGGGTGAGATTCAAGTTTGTTCAAGCCAAGTCCCTGGGTTGATATTTGGGCTCCCTGTTCAATATAAGAAATATTCTTTAAAAATCCTATTTTTTAGATCCACTGGTCAGAATCTTTGGATATTTGGTATAAGCTTTTCTTAGGAGGGGCAGATGCAACTTGTTGAATTCAATTCCCTGGGTTGATATTTAGGCTACCATGTCAGGTGAGTGCCCTCAGACCCCTGGGGCCTCTTGCTGTTATTTGTTATAATTTTGGTCATGGAACAAACAGTTAAGATGATATGGATTATACATTATATTATCAACAAATGCACAATAGTTTACTATTGTAGTTATTACATGACTTTGGTAATTGAACGAAATTTTTCCGGTGCTTGAGAGAGGTTTGACATTGCTCATCAAATGGGGGGGGGGGGGGGGGGTCCAAAAACATTGGTAGGTATCACTTAGAAGTTCCACGTGTGTCATGAAAGATCTGGGAGAAGTCACATGGCTGGGACTTATTTCCAGGACCTGTGATGTAGTGGAATGTCAAGAAGTTCGGACTTTACTGTAACCAAAAAGATGCGATACACCCCTAGTAGCAAATCTTCCTTGCTCCGCATGAGGAGACTGAAATGGGCAAGAAAGAACCTAAAAGGCAGCCCAGTAAGGTGCGATCAGTAATATGAAGATAAGTAAGAAGACAGTATACATAGAAGCTAATATTCACAGGCACACCCATTTACAGGCACAAATGCACCTATCCCTGCAAACATATACATACATATGTATCTATATTACAATGCAGAGAGTTGACTGTGAAATAATAGCATGGTCAGGATGACAGTACAGTATACCACTAACACAGGAATTAATACCCAGACACTGAATGACTCCTTGTTGCTCCCATTGACACAAACATTAATGACTAGGTACTGTTTGACAAAAAAATATTGGTTTGGAAGAACTAAATACATAACTTCATGTATGCAAATATACACGTACACCCATAAGCACGCATGCACATACACATATCCGTCCATGTATCTGTACAGACTAAATGATGTCCACACATTTTCAAACATACACATAGGCACATACAGGCACACATGCACGTACACATCCCACACACACACACACATACAATGCTTCTACTTTAGTGCAAGGGTTCACTCTGACAACCAAACTTGTTCAGTATAGGTATTTAGTATGATACTGAATGACCTCACGCTGATACAACTGACACAGGTTTTGGTAACTAGACAATGTAACTTGGTCGTCTGGTTAGGGCCCCACTGAGCATACACAACCTTGTACTTATGTCTTTATACGTATTGGCCTGAGAAAATCAAATACACGGCTATATATTTGGAAATATACATTGCATATACTTATGCAGGCATACATACCTATGTACATATATATGTATTGGCATGAGAAAACCTATATGGCTCCTTATTTGGAAATGTACACGACATATACATATACAGGCATGGAACGGGCATTGATAACTAGACAATGTAGAGCAAGAGAGAATGTTGTAGACAAGATTGGTTTTGAAAAACTGAGTTACCTTCTTCTTTGTCTGGTTGTCACTGATGAAAGTTGGACCCAACTTGGCTGTGTGGATGGAGCCCTTTGAAACACCTGCATACATAAACAGTCCGATACACATGCAGGCACACATGTACATACCCATCTCATGTACATTTGCATACACATCCCACGTACATGTACAGACATTGATACAAATATGCAATGTTATCAACACAAGGGTTTGCCGGGATCAGAAGGTACTAAAAATTTTGAAAGACTAAGTATATAGTTATCTACATCATTCTAATGTCTGGTTGTCAATTATAAAGGATTAATTAGTTGATCTTAGTGGACTGGGTAGAACCCTGTAAAGTATATAGTTATCTACATCGTTCTAATGTCTGGTTGTCAATTATAAAGGATTAGTTGATCTTAGTGGACTGGGTAGTTATCTACATCGTTCTAATGTCTGGTTGTCAATTATAAAGGATTAGTTGATCTTAGTGGACTGGGTAGAACCCTGTAAAGTATATAGTTATCTACATCGTTCTAATGTCTGGTTGGCAATTATAAAGGATTAGTTGATCTTAGTGGACTGGGTAGAACCCTGTAAAGTATTAGTTGACAGAGCTCCACCCAGACAACCAAGTTTGTTTGCCACAGATGACTCTACATCATTCAAATGACTGGTTAGCACTAACAAGGAATTGATCGAACCTGGTTGCGTGGATAGGGCTCTGCGAAACATAAATACCTGTAAACATATACATGTTAATTATGAAAGAATAAATACACAACATATTTTGGCAGGTATAAACAGTCCGATACACATGCAGGCACACATGTACATACCCATCTCATGTACATTTGCATACACATCCCACGTACATGTACAGACATTGATACAAATATGCAATGTTATCAACACAAGGGTTTGCCGGGATCAGAAGGTACTAAAAATTTTGAAAGACTAAGTATATAGTTATCTACATCATTCTAATGTCTGGTTGTCAGTTATAAAGGATTAATTAGTTGATCTTAGTGGACTGGGTAGAACCCTGTAAAGTATATAGTTATCTACATCGTTCTAATGTCTGGTTGTCAATTATAAAGGATTAGTTGATCTTAGTGGACTGGGTAGAACCCTGTAAAGTATATAGTTATCTACATCGTTCTAATGTCTGGTTGGCAATTATAAAGGATTAGTTGATCTTAGTGGACTGGGTAGAACCCTGTAAAGTATATAGTTATCTACATCGTTCTAATGTCTGGTTGGCAATTATAAAGGATTAGTTGATCTTAGTGGACTGGGTAGAACCCTGTAAAGTATTAGTTGACAGAGCTCCACCCAGACAACCAAGTTTGTTTGCCACAGATGACTCTACATCATTCAAATGACTGGTTAGCACTAACAAGGAATTGATCGAACCTGGTTGCGTGGATAGGGCTCTGCGAAACATAAATACCTGTAAACATATACATGTTAATTATGAAAGAATAAATACACAACATATTTTGGCAGGTATAAACAGTCCGATACACATGCAGGCACACATGTACATACCCATCTCATGTACATTTGCATACACATCCCACGTACATGTACAGACATTGATACAAATATGCAATGTTATCAACACAAGGGTTTGCCGGGATCAGAAGGTACTAAAAATTTTGAAAGACTAAGTATATAGTTATCTACATCATTCTAATGTCTGGTTGTCAATTATAAAGGATTAATTAGTTGATCTTAGTGGACTGGGTAGAACCCTGTAAAGTATATAGTTATCTACATCGTTCTAATGTCTGGTTGTCAATTATAAAGGATTAGTTGATCTTAGTGGACTGGGTAGAACCCTGTAAAGTATATAGTTATCTACATCGTTCTAATGTCTGGTTGGCAATTATAAAGGATTAGTTGATCTTAGTGGACTGGGTAGAACCCTGTAAAGTATATAGTTATCTACATCGTTCTAATGTCTGGTTGGCAATTATAAAGGATTAGTTGATCTTAGTGGACTGGGTAGAACCCTGTAAAGTATATAGTTATCTACATCGTTCTAATGTCTGGTTGGCAATTATAAAGGATTAGTTGATCTTAGTGGACTGGGTAGAACCCTGTAAAGTATATAGTTATCTACATCGTTCTAATGTCTGGTTGGCAATTATAAAGGATTAGTTGATCTTAGTGGACTGGGTAGAACCCTGTAAAGTAT